>APFE030683709.1:0-38940 GCA_000404065.3 Pinus taeda | reverse complement strand
AATGTTATGTATGTCATAATCTTGGACATGTTGCAGCCAGATGCAGAAGTAGAATGGTTCAAGACCGTCACACAAGATCATCACATTCTAGGTACTTCAAAGGATATTGTTTTGCTTGCAATATATTTGGCCACAAAGCAATTGATTGCAATAGAAGGAACATGAAACATGTAAGATGTTATGCATGTAACAAGTTTGGACATAAAGCAAGGGAATGCAGGAGCAAAATTCAAACTCCAAAGCAAGAGGATTATACATCATCACAATTCCAGGTATTGAAGAAGACATAATTAGAGACATAAAGGTGTGACATAACTCAGTTAGCAGACATAACAGACACAGGGGAAACTGAAAGTGTAGACCTTCAGTATTCCATCTTGCATACGCTGATATAATAAAGGTAAGTCGCATATATACATGAATCATAGGCTGCATAGTCGCGTATATGGAGCTTTGAAGAAAATTAGTAGAACAGACTTAGGAAATGGTTCGATCGTAGTATATGATGGTTGGCACAGGCTCAGGGGGAGCATATGCTTTGAATAATGCATTGTTGGCATTATGGTTAGAAGTTCTTGGTGATGATGCTTATTGACACATCTTGCTACTGATTGTTGATTGACCAAGAGAATGGATTACAGGTTAAGATGCTTATGGTGTATGATAGTTGCTGATAACTATCATGGTCTTGTTTAGGTCCTTGGTCTTTGTGAGTTCATATGATGTATTTTGTTACCCCACTATGCATGGGATGGATGATGTAATGGTTCTTGTTGTTGATTCATGTACAAATATTTGGTATATCCCCACTTGGTTGGGTGGATGAGTCTAAAAATGGTGTATTCCCACTTGGTTGGGAGATTGATGTATAGAGTCATGTTATGATTTTAGAGGCCTTGCATGTGCTCAGGGGGAGCATGGATGGATTGGTACATCTTGGCATATACAAAGGGGGAGCTCAATCAGAGATTTCAGCAAGTACTCAGGGGGAGTATGGATAGCTGAGGGAGAAAACTTATTGGTCTACCCTTTGCCCTTGATGTCAAAGGGGGAGAGTGACTTGGTATGGTGGTTGCCATCAAGTCCAAAGGGGGAGATTGTTGGCATTATGATACAGGTGTTGTCCTTGATGGAAACTCACTTAGAGGTATGATACAGGTGTTGTCCTTGGTGGCAAATCAATCAGAGGACAAATCTTAGTACAACAGGTCAACAGAGAGATATATGCAGGTTAACCTTGATAAAAGTGTGTATACACGCAGGTGAGAAGAAAAAAAGGCGCGTATACGTACATACGCAGGTTCACAGAAGGAAAGGCACGTACATGTTGGAAATCTAAGTTTTGGTCCATGGTATTTGGTCCATGGTATTTTGGTATTGGTCCGTGGTATTTGGTCCGAAGTGTTGATCCCAGGTATTGGGTCCAAGGTATTGGTTCTACATGGTTTTGGACCATGGCATTGAGAAAGGCCTAAACCTATATAAGGAGAAGATCATTAGGCCAAAGGTGGAGCAAGTGTGTGATGAATATCTGATGAAGTGTGAGATCTAGTATACTGGTTATGGGTTAGAAATGCTTTGCTCGATCTGAATCAAGGAGGCTTCTATGCGGTTGATAAAGGTTGATGGACCAGAATCTTGAAGACTAAAATGTATTATCATTATATGGTATGATCATGAATAGATCTGAATACTGACGCATGTTTTATCCTTTATATCTTATGGTCTGGGAATATATGAAGTTGGTAATTGCAGTGAAGGTATAAGTAATTATCTTCAGATCTGTACGCGGGTTCTCTCTGGTGAAAGTGCATGTACACGCTGGTTGGACACAATCAAGTAGCATATACATTATGTGAGTTGATATTTCAGGTGTTGTTGATTCTAGTGGTTGTTGCAGAGTTCTGGGCTCTGGTCTATGTTTTGGTAACTGTGTTTTAATGACAGGGTTTCAGTGATTCAGTATATTCAGAGATTGATGATGCAGGTATAGTTGATGATTGTATTGCAGTGGTGATTGCTTTGTATTTATGGATCCAGTCTGAAAATTTATGAAACGTGGTCCCTGGAAGAAAAGAGAAGGTTGTATCCTTCTGTAGGCCAGCACCTATGTACTAGTACATCAGCTAGTACAAGAGCTAAGGGGGTTGTAGCTCCCTTTCAGGAGAGTCTGGAGAACGAGAGAAGGTTGTAGCCTTCTACAGGTAGAAGCCTGCATACTGGTATACGACTGCACCAGTACATAACCATTGTAAAAAGAAGTTTCTAATTAAAAGAAGATAGAGACGAATTGCAGTAGGTGGTTTTCACCCACATTGGGTTTCCACCTTACATCTTGGTGTTCATGTGTGTTGCTTATGTGTGATGATTTGTTCTGCTTTACTGCTCCTATTTACTTTTCATATGGTTAATAATTTTCTGATGCACTCATTAAGAATCAACTAATTGAATCATAAGTTTACTAGATATACACTTGTTGCATTACACACAGTTGCGTATACACGTGGTTTGCCTTAACTGAAGTAGCGTATATGAATCTGAATATGGAAATGAAAAAGTTATAGTGATTTGATAATACTGAGTCACCCCCACCCCTCTTAGTATTATTTCCAACAAATGGATTAATCATGATAGGAGTGCTCATCATGTTTGGTCTATCTCATATACATCATGTGTTATTTTGATTATCATGATGAGTATTCATGATGTTATGTGGTCTAATTAGGCTTATGGTTCCATTCTACTTATATATTGTGATGATGTCATGCAAAGTTGCATGAGTTTCTTTCTATGCATAATGGTATTTGTGTTGCACTATTTATGATGATGGAATGTATTAATTAGCATTGGTTATTTGATGCTTCATGTTGACACAATGATGTGACGATTTTATGATGTCATGCAGTTGTTGCATGCAATTTTTGATGTATGTTATTTCATGATGTCTTATTTTTATGATGACATATGGTAGGTAGTATGTGATTATTTGATTATACATGATGACATAATGATGTTATTAATGGCGATATTTTAGGATGTGATATTCTTATAAGGATATGTGGTAGTTAGCTTGCAGGTTTCATTATTTATAAATGACAATTAATGCTTTTATTTTTATGCTATGAGTGGGAGATTGACATAAAATCCATTTTTGGACTTGGAGGGTTTATTCATTAAATGATCTTACGGGAGCCCATAAACACAAGGATAAATATCTATAAGTAACACTTTATGGAATGGGGAAAACCTCAACTAGTAAACTATGTTAGTGGTTCTTTTACTTCTTGGGATACTAAAAGTATTTAAAGATGATAGGGTTATATGCATTGGTGGAGTTGCGATCTTAGAATTTTGATGGTTCAGGTTAATTACCTGATTGGAGTAACAGAGGAAGTTTTTGGGGTTAGCCATTTGAGATGCTTGGGGTACATAGGTTAGTATACCATATCACATGCTTGGTACCATCTGCTGAGAGATTTTTCATTGATGTCAAGCTAAGTTGGCCAAGCAAGGAGTCTAATGAACTAGGTTTATGGAAGAAATTTTGAAGAAGGATTTCAATAGGTTGAAGCATCATTGGGAATTTTGAGCGTGAATGTACACCCTTTACACCTAACCTTTTAAGGTTCCAAGGTGATCAACTTGAATACACACACCAAAATATATATCCACGTAAGCATTGTGATAATTTGACCAATTAGTTGTTAAATATCTGAAACCACTTTGTTGTTAGACCTTTGCAGTTTACAAAAGAACTTTGTGTTGTTATAAGGCTAGGCAAATGGAAATCAAAGCCTTGAAGCATGAATGGACACCCCCATACCTTCATTAAAGATATTTTTCTCTTGTATGTTGAGTCTCTGAATAGACTAAGATATTGAAGAAAACATGTTCTATTTGCTTACAACATTGACTAGGTCATATATGAAAAGCATAAAAAATAAAGGCAAACCCTAAAAATAATTACAAATTGGCTACAAATGATACAGGTTGACCCTAAAAGAACCCCCTCAGCCAATATAAATAAGAAACGATTAGTTCAATTCAGAGATAAAGGACGATTGAGAAAAAAAGGACACAAGAAATCCAAGCTATATGAGGTTGAAACGAAGCGTCTGAAGTGAAATAAATTTGGAAATTTGGGATATAATTCTCTGAGGTAGACAGCAAAGGTTCTCTAAAGTTTGGCCTTGTCGACGTGGTTTATAAATGGGTTAAGGGTAAACCTTTTGCTGATATCTATTAACTTACTGGTGTTACTAAAGGCTCAATATTACACACCATAGTTCACCTTGATGAGACTTTTAGTTCAAGAACACAACACATATAATAGGTAATTCAACCCTACATGAGAATATCGATGTTGCATCCAATGCAATCAAGCGAGATACTATCTTTGTAGCTAGTTTATATGTTGATGGGGTTCCATCTTAAAAATGTTGTAATTGTTGTTCTCTTGTACAATATGGGTTTCTCATATTCATTGAATTGTTGAGGAATGAAATGTGCATTTTATGAGTAAGATGTATGGAGCTCACCTGCCATGTAGGAGTTTGAAGATCAATCTTGAGGGTAGATCTATTGCTAACATACACCTAGTTTGAATAAGTAGTTCAAAGGTATGTTTGAGCAGAGGTATTGAAGTATTCACTAAAGAAACAAATCACAATGATAAAGGTTAAGGATAATCATTAGATCAGTCTCTCCTAGATCACTAGGATTTGTTTCTGTGAATAAACAAGGTGTGGAGTGGCCTAAAGCATGGACCAGTTGTGTGAAGATTATTTCTGTGAAATACCTTTGTGAAGACCTGTGTGGAGTGTTGTGTAGAGACATGCATGGAACATTGTGTTGAGACATATAGTGTGGTGCGTAAGGATGATTTATGTGCCAAGTTAAGAAGTCATCATAACTGATTCCTGTGTAATTCAAATTAGAAGTGTATTGATTCCTGTGTAAAGGCTAGAATTTTTGGAGAGTGCAAATATGAAGTTCGTGAGGTGAAGTAACACTAATATAAGGAAGAAGTAATTGATGAAATTTTTTAAGTACAACTAGGAGATGAGTTGGTGGTTAGATGGAGATTGGAGTCTCCTACAAATTTTGCTAAATTGGTGCTTAACTAGGGGATTGGTGTCTCTTATGGGTTGGTGCCCAAGAATTGCCTGAGTTGACGTTCAATTAAAATATTGGTGTCCTTATTTGATATGCTGGAGCCTAAATTTGTAAAATAGGATTTATGTCATCATTATTGCAATTTAAGAAAAAATATACAACTGCTTTTTATTTTTTATTTTTGTGTCATAGTGTGGTTTACATCTCATAATTGTAACAATATTTAAACTAGCAAATTAATAATTGGATGAATACTGATTCACCTCCACTCTCATTATTTATAACAATTAGTATTAGACTTGGTACCTTCACTCATACCTTAACAAATGGATGGAAGATCCCTGAAGAACAAAATGCAAGGTAAAGAAGGAAAGCCTCCAAATCCTCTAAAGAAATATTCTCCTCAGTCATGAATTCATAAATAAATCAGGTTGGCAAAGCTCCCTCCTTCGATGAAACAAACTATGTATTGTGGATCTCAAGTATGAAATTCTATTTGATGGCTCTAAGATATGATGTCAGTGATTTAGTTGCTACAGGGTACAAACCCTCAAAAATTCCATCAACGACTACAAAAGAATCAAAGGAAAACAACACAAAAACATTGAAAGCCATCTTGAATGACCCATGAGATTTCATGAGAGTCAAAGTGGGACAATGCTCACTAGCCAAAGAGTTTTGGAGAAATATTCAAAGTCTTTACTCAAAGGAATCCTCTCATGTGACCCTAAACCCAAAACATGTGGATCAAGAATAAAAAGATGAAGGAAGAATTGAAAAAACCCAAAACTTGGAAGGAGGACTCTGAAGAAGAGAATGAAAAATACCCTGAAGTAGAACTTATCGTTGCTTTAAAATAAATAAATAGATTGAAAGAAGAAAATAAAGATCTTAAGAAGTTAATGCAAGACATTGAAGAAAAGAATAATGACATTGATGGTACAAAGAAAGAAGTTTTCCTTGTGAGACTCCAATTAGAAGAAGCAGAAAGAAGAGAAGGAATTTTGACAAGTCATCTCAAAGAATGATCTGAGTACCTGAACAAACTTGAACCAAATTTTGTCCAACAAGAGAAAAAATTTGAAGAAAATTTTCCCTTAAAGATCCAACTTGAAGAACCAAGAAGAACTAAAGAAGTAATGAAAATCCAAACATTGAAGAAAGAAGAGGATTGCGAGAAATGTGAGAAATAAGTTATCTTACTAAGGGTTGAGGTTGACAAGATCAATAAAAATTTGAAGAGCACACAAATATTAGATAGCATCCTTAGTCACTAGAGATTAGCATGTGATAAATCAGGTCTTGGTTATATAGATGAGGCAAGCTCCAAGTTTCCAAAGGTTAAGTATGAATAAAAAACAGAAGCCATCATTCTTCAAAAGTCAAATCGCAGCAAGGATGAAAGCATTTCTAGTCCAGTAAGCCATGCTGACACTTCTAATGGGTCCATATACAAGACAAGCAATAGTAAGAATCAATAAAAGATTAGACCTCCTCCAAGGAAAAATAACTTCAGGAGATCATCAAGGGAATGCTACTCATCCATGTACCTGAGGATACTCTCTGGTTATTGTTATTCATGCACTAATTTAGTCATAAAGCAAGATATTATAGAGTGTATTATAGGACTGATTATAAAGGTTATCATCAAAATCCTAGAAGTACGTTTAGAGGCATATAGGACAAAATCCCTTGTGGTTATAACAACAAAAATTACAACTCAATTGCTCCATTATTCGAGTTCAATATAGAATGCTATCAATGTCACAATTTTGGACATATAGCATGAAACTGTAGAAGTGGAATAAGCAAGCTCCTAAGAAACTAAAAGAGAAAAAGTTATCTAAAAATTCTACAAAACTTTTGAGAAGAAAACACGTTGAACCATGAAATGAACTTTTCTTGATTGCTCATGGCAATTGTTCAAGTTGCCGACTGGTTATGTGCCTAAGGCAGAATCTATGGTTTCTTGATCTTTATAAATTGAGATTTTTCTTAAGTAGTTTGAAATATATCTATGTTATTTGGAGAAGAAAACAAGAAGTAAGATTAGAAGTCATGCTGAAACACAAAAGCACTTAGATGAGATGCTATACACTCAAATTAATGTGATTGCGGAAGCCTCTATGACTCAAATTGACGCATATGTCAAACATGGTGTACTTAATAAGGCTTTGGTTTCTCAATTTTTTGAAGCACATCATTCTTCTAACAATATTATTGCTATTACTAATGTTATGGGTCTCCAAATTCCATTACTTGCAGGCATGGTTTGATGGTCTAGGTTCACAAATTACACAATAAAGGAAACTATATGCTAGACCAATGTCAAAACTGAGGATGCTGATGATTTGTCATATGGCTAAAACAAAAGAGGTATGATTGTAAAATATGAAAATGGAAATATTGTTAGAGACTACGAAAGATAATGATGTCCTTGTCCAATATAAAGTAATGAGGGAGACCTTAATTTACTTATCACATTTTTATCATGAAGATACTGAAAAAAGATGTTGAACAAACTTAGTAAACAACTTAATGGGAATATTGGACATGGAACAACTTGAACACGCTTTATTGGGAAGTTGGCTCTATTTCATGATTTATGATGAGGAATTGTGATAATTTTTAAAATATATTGCAAAAGTGCAGGAGGAAGTCTATTGTCATCCAGGTTGGAGAGGAAAATCCATTTGTTTCTAAATTTTTAACAAGCCTTGCATCAATTGTTTCTAATCTCCAACTGCATCAAATACATAAATTTTATGGCAATCAGATACTCAAAAGCACAAATACAAGCATGCCTATTTCTCTCGGAAATAATTAAAGATCCTACAGATCCCCTCCTTAAATAATTCAATAAGTTTTTGGTCAAATCCAACCCTCCTCAGTGTAAATTTAGATGTATTTGATAACACGATTATCAAAGCTTGTGTTCAACCCTTCACTACGTTCATTTGTAATGGAAAATGCAAATGTAACATGAAATAATGTAAGATATGGGATATTTATCACTATGTTCAATAAATATTTATCACATATGCATTAGATGCTTCTTTAAATCTATGTAATGGAGATTAAATCGAACCTCATTTTCACTCCTTCACTATAATTTTCCACAGTAGTTGAAAATGAAAATGAAGAATGGAATTATGTACAACATACGACCTCTCAAAATCATTAAAATGACTTTTATATGCATAAGATACTTCTTTAAATATATGTGGAGTATAAATTGAATCGTGTTTGTGCAACGTGAATTTGGTTAGTTCATCTCACTAAAAAATGATGAAAGGGAAGAATTTACACAAGGTATTCCAAACGGGCAACTATCAAGAAAATCTATGTTTTTCTAGACAACAAAAGTTTCCATGTTGAATATTTCCATAAACCTGCAGGTGGAAGCTCTCAAATTTATGTCCAATGCATTGGTGTCTTTACACACCCTTTTTATAGATGGATCTTATGGGCTTTCATGATTATAGTTTATGTGTGGAGTATTGGACATCTCATTAGGACAAGTGGGTCGGCTGAAGAAATTACAAAATAAATGCTTGGAACAAGACCCGGTAATTGGTCTTCTACTTCAGATTACTATCATCACCTTCTTTAGTTGCATTTTTTTTCAATAATTGAGATTAAATTTTTGCAACCACACTATTAAATATTGTACAGGAAAAGACAGGGGAAGTAGATGATAGGGGGAGTTATTTGTTTCCATTGATGTCAAGGGGGGATAAAGATAAAGAAGCATGATGATAGGAGAAGCATCATTGCAGGGGGAGAAGCATCATTAAATGTATGTTTCCATGAATGAAAAGGGAGAGATTCTTGAGAGTTTTGTCATCGATGTAAAGCTAAGTTGGATAAGCCAGGAGTCCAATGAACCAGGGCTATGGAAGTAATTTCAAAGAAGGATTTCATCAGGCTGAAGTATCATTGGGAATTTTGAGGAGCGTGAATGTACAATATTTACACCAAGCCTTTTAAGGTTCCAAGGCAATCAATTTGAAGAAAAGCACCAAAATATATATCCACATAAGCATTATGATAATTTGACCAATTGGTTGTTAAATCTTTGAAACCACGTTGTTGTTAGACCTTTGTAGTTTATAGAAGAGCTCTACATTGTTACAGGGTTAGGAAAATGGAAATCAAAGGTATGAAGCATGAATGGACACCCCCATACCTTTGTTAAAGACATATTTATCTTATACACCGAGTCTCCGAATAGACTGAGATATTGAATGAAGCAGGTTCTATTTGCTTACAACATTAATTGAGCCATATATGCAAAGCATCAACAATAAAGGCATACCCTAAAATAATTACAAATCAGCTAGATATTATTTAGGTTGGCCCTAGAACTACATTTAGGCTACTAATACAAGTCAATTCCAAAGGAATCCCCTTGGCCAATATAAATAAGACATGATTAGTTCAATTTGGTGATAAAGGATGATTGGGAAAAAAGGACACATGAAATTTGAGATACCTAAGGTTGAAACGAAGCATTTGAAGTGAAACAAAGTAAGGAATCTAAGATAAGTTCTCTAAGGTAGAGAGCAAAGTTTCTCTAAAGTTTGGCCTTGTTGAAGTGGTTTATGATTGGCCTAAGGGTACACATTTTGCCAATATATGTCAACTTAGTAATGTTCCTGGAGGCTCAATAGTATGCACCATAGTTTGCCTTGATGAGACTTGTAGTTTAAGAATGAAACACATATAATAGGTAAGTTATCCATGTATGAGAAGATGGATGTTGCACCAAACGTGATCAAGTGAGTTATTGTCTTTGCAACCAATTTATATGTTACTAGAGTTCCATCTTAGAAATGTTGTAGTTTTTGTTCTCTTGTACATTATGAGTTTCTTAGATTCATTGAATTGTTGAAGAGTGAAATGTGCATTTTATGCATAGAAGTATGGAGTTCACCTGCCATGCAAGAGTTTGAATATTATCCTTGAGGGCACATCTGTTGGTAACATACACCTAGTTTGAATAAGCAGTTCATAGGTATTCTTGAGCAGAGGTAGTTGAAGTATTGACTGGATAGTCATTGAATTAGTCTCTTTCAGACCACTAGGATTTGTTTCTGTGAATAAAGAAGGTGTGGAGTAAGCTAAAGCGTGGACCGGTTGTGTGAAGACTAGTAGTGTGAAATATCTTGTGAATACCTATGTGGACTGTTTTCTAGAAACCTGCAGTGTGATGCATAAGGATTATTGATGTGCTAATTTAAGAAGAAATCAAAACTGATTCTTATGTAAATGATATCAAAAGTGTATTGATTCCTATTTAAAGGCTAAAATTTTTGGAGAGTACAAATTTGAAGTTTGTGTGGTTAATTAATGCTCATCTCAGGAAGAAGTAACTAGTGACAAATTCAAATAACAACTGGGAGCTAAGTTGGTGGTTAGTTGGAGATTGGAGAAACCTATGAATTTTGCTAAGTTAGTGCTTAGCTAGGGGATTGGTGACTCCTGTGGGTTGGTTCCCATGAATTCACTGAGTTGGGGTTCAGTTAAAGGATCAATGTCCTTATTTGACAAGTTAGAGCCCAAGTTTTTAAAGGAGGATTCGTGTCCTCATCATTGAAATTTAAGCAAAAATATACAAGTGCTTTTTTATTTAAATTTTTGTGTCCTGACATGGTTTACGTCTCATAATTGTAACAAATTTTTAAATTGGTAAATTGATAATTGGATGAAATACTAATTCACTCCCCCTCTAATTATTTCTAACACCATGCGTACAGGGCCTTGGGTATATATAGCATAATTACGGCCTAAGAGGGTGATTTAGTCCAAGGCCCTAGATATTAATGCAAAAAAATTAGGGAAATGACAAGGGTTATACCCTATTTCCTTTGAAGGTTTGATGAAGGTTTTGATGTTTTTTTGGTCACACAATGATGAGTGACCGTTTACAATAGTTGTAGTATAGGGTCCATGCCGTGACAAGTAGGGCCATTAGGAGGATCATGGGTGATTTTGAGGTTGATCAGATGGTAGGGAAAGAGGAGGGAACATGAGAAAGGAAGTAAACCCCCACGATTTGATTGGTTTGATGCATAATTATGTATAGGTAGGCTATGTTACATGGGAGGATAAAGAGGGCACTCATAGAGAATTCCTTTAATTTTTTTGATTAAAGTTAAATTTGGGATGAAGTTTGTGTCCCACCTTGATCTGATCTGGGGTGAGCCTCAGATACGAACTTGATTTGGATTTGGATCACTTAAAAGGATTAGATTTATAGGACCATTTTAATTGAACTTGATTGCATTTCAAGGCTTGAATCCAATTTGAATTAAAACATCATTTAACCGTGATTTTTGTCTCGTTATCAACACTTAATGCATCTCAACATAATTTTGTAATGTAGAAAAACATGAATAATAAATAAGAGACAATATACCAAACACATAAGGGAAGATATCACCAAGTTGGTAACAAAGTTCATCCAGTGTGGGCTACATTTCCAGGCTCACGAATCCATGAACTGCTTCAATATCTTCTTCAAAGATACTCTCCTTTACAATGGGATTAATTCCCACATCATCAAGTGGTATTAGAATTCCCACAATAGTGGCAGTATCAAAGAGATACTCTCATACATAATACCGGGAGTTGATTCTCACAAGATTGTGGCCATGTATCTTTTATAAAGAGATGATATCCTTTGAATGGGCTGATCTCTTACAAGCAAGTAACATAAACTGGACTCTCTCACATAAAATGACAACATGCCCTCTTGAATTTGCTATTCAGATTCAAATCAGACTCAACATCATCATACTAATCTCACAATTCTAAGACCAATGACTATACACATGACTACCTTCTGACAAAGTTTCAAATGGTCTTTTTCATTTTCACACCACCTCGGTTTGCATTCAAATGCTTAAATGATGAGTTCCCTACAATGATTCAGATCTTACTACCTTGATGTAACATATAAATATCATTAGAACCTGCAACAGACATTCATCCCCTCGCAATATCCAAAAAGAGACAAAAACCATAAATGCATAAATCTTACATTGGTTCTCATGCCAAGGCGACCGCAATGTTTCTCAAACTACATCACCAACATGTCCGTCTTGTCATTCTGTGAATGTTGACTTTAAACTTGACCCACTTCTGTAGAGTGTAACCTTTCCTCGTTCAGCATGCTGAACAGTGACTGTCAAATATTAGCTCCAGCCACAAGCTCTAAATTTTGCTGCTCAAACTATAACATACTTGATACCAACAACCTTGTCTCAGAATTCTATAACTTTTGAGTATAAACATGACCACCTTTTGACATATGTAAGGCTACCTCAATTCTTGTGCAAAACATTAATGGTAAACATGGGCTTCTGCCATGAGCCCTCAAATCTCCATGCTGACTGCACCGATGAATTCATTGTGGAATTATGAGTAAAATGAGTATAAACTCAACTAGGTTCTCACACTATTAATTATGGACTCCTCGAGAATATTTACGATGATATTGATGGTGTTGGATCTGCTAACATTCAAGGAATATTCTTGGTATGAATTCCCAACTAGACCTTACACCGTTTGGTGTAGGAGTCCCATTTAGTATGATGGTCCGATTTCCATTCTCTTAAATATATGCCTTATCTCTTGCTTGTTAGCACATGAGATTGGTATACTTAGTCTTCAAACAACGAGGTATGTGTGCTTGGTTAGTGCTTAGTGTAACTTGTGTCTAAGTTCCTTCACTGTAGAAGGGGAGGATGAAAGTGAGTCTCAGGTCAAGAAGGAGCAGTTCCAACTTAGGAAGAGACACACATAACACAACAGGATCTGTGCAGGTTCCGACAGAGTAGTCCACATGGATGTGACAGTCATAAACACTAAGGTGAACATATATCACGTACAACACCCAACGGATTACTCCACACAAGTGTGACGATCGTTATAACAATTTTACAAGAATGAATCTGTCTGGTGTCCGGCGGAGTAGTCCACACGGACGAGCTAGCGATAGCAACTGATACAACACATTTCCAACAATATATGCACTAAAACAACCAAAATAGTTCAACTATCTTAGTACAAGTTAAATCAACATGCATTACAAGCGTCTAAAGAATAGTCTTACAAACGAATATAATACATGTGTGAAAACGTGTTGGCCTGTGATAGGATTTTGAATTAAGCGAAAGTTCCAAGACACATTCATACACCATACATCACTAGCCCCAATAGTGGAGCATTGGAGCCACTAATCGCCCCTCAAAGAAAATATTGTAGACTCTCAAGGCTATGCGGGAGGAACCAAGGTGAAAAGTCCTTTTGCATGTATAATGAGGGGGTATATATAGCCAAGGGTGAAATGACCCTTGGGACTCTTCGACTTTCCTCATGGCTATTCGACTTACATGACTCTTCAACTTCATCCATGGGTCTCTTTGACTTCCACGTTACTTTACATTAATTACAACAAGTATGGTGCATAGCAGTGATGTGGCCGAGATGACTCATGACACAACTCGACATGACACTACTGACATGAACATGCTGACTATGGTGTTTGTGTCAAGCTACTATGCTGCTGAGTGATGAGTATGCTCTTGGTGTATCATATATTCACCTCTGCATGACGAAGTGTGACGGGTATTTGATGGTCTTGGTATTCGCTTGATGGTTCATGCATGTGTATGTACCTCTTTCGCTTGTTACTTGGTATGCTTCACGTGTTCGCCCAACCATTCATGTACCTGCTTCTACAATCACTGATGACAAGATGACATCAAATATAGAAATATCCTAATCTACCATGATGCATTGTTTTTCGTGATCGGTCTGGGTGACCAGGAGGGAGAAAAAGGTACTGAGACTGCATAAAGCACAACTCAAGTCGGGTTGCGAGACTCCGGGGCATTGTCGGGAAAAACTACGCAGAGGTCACTGAGAGGCTGACTTGAAAAATATGGGACAATGGTGACATATCCGGGAGAGGGCTCAGTTGGGAGGTAGTGCGGGCAGCAGGAAGCACTGGCAGTGAAAACTGCGTAATTTTCTGGAGGAAGCCGGAATTAGGCTACGAGAGCTGCTAGTCAAAATTGCGTAGTTCTGGGAGATAGTCAAGGCAAGACATGACTGTGCAGTTTCCGGGCTAAGTGGAGTGTTAGGAGGTAGGAGGATTGTCAGTGAAAAATGCGCAGTTTTCAACAAGAGAGCAGAGCAAACCAACAGGGGGAATATCTGGCAAAATTGCGCAATTTCTCGGGACAATGTAGTGACAGGTAGTAGAGGTCTGTCCCTCAGTTCTGTGCAATTTTTACAGGCAGGTAGGTTGGACCTCTACTGCGCATTTTTGAAGATGAGTGAAACCCTAGGTCATAACTCAAGTTAGATATTTCGGTTGACTAGAGGGAGGCTTGGTGGATGGTCTTGCGGGAAGCGCATACTGGAATGGCTTCTTGGAAAAATTTTGTGCAGTTCTGGGAGATAGTCAATTGGCTCATTTCTAGAATTGCACAATGCAGGCTACTCGAGAAGATAACCTCAAGCTCTGTGTAGTTCTCGGCAACAATGTAGGGTCATTGAGGGCCGAGACTGCATAGTGTAGCTCAGTAGAGGTCCAACTGATGGAAGGTTGTCCGGTCGACAGATTTTTGGGAAAAAGGTTAAGTGTGCGAGTGAGTGAACTCATGTATATATAACCCTGTGAATACACACTTTGCATGACTCGATGACAAGACACCTCAAATGGCGCAGGTCAAATAACATCTAACCATTGGGTCTTCACAAACACACATAAAATTGAATTGAAAATCACACCAAGCATATACACATAAAAATCCTCAACAAATGATTAATTAATAAAGAAAATATTTACAGTAGAAATCATGGCCTATTCATGGCCTCTCATACCTCACTCTCATTCACACACTTCTACCTCTTATATGCCTCATAGGCTCACCTCAATTTATACAAATGGATTAGAACCCAAGGTAGGTTCTAGATCCCTAAACTAACTCCCAAAATATCTCTTTTGATCCCTAAAATCTCTCATCCAATCCCTTATCCCTAGATAAGAGCTAACTAATCCATAATCTTCTCAAACCTTCCACAATACTCTCAAACCTTATCCTATTTACAAGAATGATCATTTTCTCTTAAAAACTATAGGAAAAATACATTAATTAATTAAATCCTAACTTTTTAAACTAACTCCCTGAGTAAACAATTGACCTAGGTTAGATGCACCTGCATTAGACTCCCTAGGTAAAAATAATGCATGGTCTCTCGACCATATGTATTCATAATTGATTATACATCCTCCTGGATCCCACACTTTATTTTGTTGTTAATCAATTGCTTTGTCATATTGTTTCCATTCTGTTGTCGTCTTTTTATATTTTCCAGGTTTCCAAACTTTATGTTGTAATTATCCCTTCTTTTTGCTGATGTATGCTTGTTTTTTTGTCATCAATAAGATTCTTCCATCTTCTTTCCTTCCTGCAATATGTATCTTTTGTGACACTTTCACCATCGATCTTCTAATGTCTTCAATTGTCATGTCCAACTTGTCTTCTTGCTGGTAAAGATCACCCATTCTTTGTTGAAAATGATTGTTGTCCTCCATGAATTCACTAGGATACCACTCATCTTCTATCATTCTCTGCTTCTTCTCCTGGAAGTCGTCCTCACTACTGTCACTTTGCTGCTGCAATTTCTTCATTGAAACCTATAATCCTCTATGAAATTATTGTAGTCCATCAACATTTCATTTTCTTCACAATTGTTCTTTGGATTGTCCAACTAATCCTCTAAAAAATCCATTTCTGCAGCAAAAAACTCCATATCTATATCTTTGTAGACTTGCATAGGTTCCTCCAATGGTTCTCAAGCTTTCTTAATTTCCAGCTTACTCTCAATTTCTTGTGATTTTGTTGGGCGCGAGATCTCCCAAGGGAATTTTTGGGGTTTAAAGCCCAGATTTTGACTAAAATCCGATGTAAAGGCTCTACGTTTTTATGGGTGCAGAGCGCGAACTTGTAAATGAGTCATAGGGTTGTCTGCCCTCAGTTTTGTAAATGTAATGTCGGCTTTAGATATCTACCCATGGTCTTCGGACCATGGGATTGTATAAATAGAGTGAGGCTCTAAGTTGTAAAAAAGGAGAATGAATGGAGGAATGAATGGTGAAGAATTGAGTCTTATCTAAGTGTAGAGTCAAGTTTTGGGATGTCTCTGTAGCTGAGTGTGCAGAGGCCTAGTAGTTCGCAGCTAAGTGCACAGACCCCTGTAGCTAAGTGCGCAAGGCGAGTCAAGTTTGTAACCTTTGGAGAAGTAATAAAGAGAAGTTTCATATCATTTATGTGTATCTTTTCCTATTTTATGCATTGAGTATATTAGGTATGAATTATAATTTTACTGTTTATATGCGCGAAGTTAACTGAAAGTTATAAGAAGATAAGTAAGATCCGTGGTGTAACTTGTGGAATTAGCACAAATTTCTACCTTAGCAGCGCGAAAGCATCTCAACCCCTAGTTAGGGTTGCGCGAAGGTGATTATAAAAAATCGCGAAGGCCTCGTAGGTCAGGCCAGTGCGTGAAGTAACCTGCGCGAAGGTATTCATAGTTGGATGAAACCGACCCCTCATACATCTCAAGGGCATGGAAAATTGGTTCCAGCATCCCCACATATTGCTTTGGGTGAGATCTCATTCCACGCTTTGTGGGCTGTTGCTGAAAGGGCCAATAGTGTAGGGATTTGTTTAACTAATTAACTCCGAACCTGGGTCAGGCCCCCTCAAGCTAACAAATGGTTCCATTGCTGGGACTAGAATCTACATAGAGATGTCTAATGTCGTATCATTGGAATCCAACTAAGAAGGAAATTGAAGGTTGGTTGGATAGGAGAATTCACAAATTTGTGGTGCAGGAGAACAAGAATATGCGACTATCAAAGGAAGAGTGGTTAGACTGCTACCTGTACACAGATATCCACAAAATATTCTTCGCATCTTTCCCTACTGAGCTATACGAGTGGATCACGAATCTAGCAGATAGCCAAGGAAGGTGGAAGCTTAACAATCCTATTGTGTGGACCCCAGAGTTGGTGTGCAGATTGGAAACATCGGAAGATAAGATCATGTGCGCTGTTGATCACTGGCTTGATTAGATTATAGGAGGAGTCATTACTGAGTTCACGGTAGATACTTCAGTCAACTATAGCAAGGAAGAGTGACGCTTCCTCAAAGGACCGCGAGGTAACTACATAAAGTCTCTAAATACTTAGATTAAAATGTTGTTGTGTGAAAAGAGGGTTATGCAATTATCTTGATGTTCGGAGCTACGTGAAGTGGAAAAACCTACAGAAATGAAGGAATTAAGGGACCAAAGAATATCCCTTTGATTTCACCTTCGCGAGGGGATGAGGAAGAGCTTGTGAAGGTCTCTCTGTGAAGTGCGATCCATTTGATAAGGTAAAGGATTTTGCGTATACCACCCCCACTCACACCACCGCCAACTTCACCGCCTTCACCTCTATCTTCACTTGTACCACCTTCGCCACCAGTGCGAGTCAATATGGCAAGCACGATAAAGTTGCCTATGTTTAAGGGAGTAGGAAATGAAGATCTGAACCAATTTTGGTTCTTGATAAGAGCCGTATGGGAAGCACAGGGAGTTACAGATGACAAAATAAAGAAAGCGACACTGGTTAGTGCCCTGCAAGACTGCGCGTTGACCTGGTATATTAAGCATTCTAATGACGATTCGAATGCGGGGATCACGGATATCTAAATTGTGCTAAATAAGGAATTTAGTCAGCCGAAGTCAGAACCACAATTGATCATTGGGTTCAAAGAGATAACAATGCAACTAGGTGAGACTCCATGGGAGTTGGATCAGAGGCTGAAGTGCACAATTCAAAAAGCTAATATGACTTTGACGGATGGACAACACCGTGAATGGTTTGTAGCATCGCTATTGCTGCATTTGAGGAACACATTGTCGTAGCAGAGGTTAACAACTCAAGCAGAAGCCTTAGAGATCACGATGAGATAGCATGAGACCCCAACGCAGGATCCTAACTTGGGAGTTCAGTAGATCCACGTGCAGTTGAAAAACTTATGCCTTGAGATGAAAAATCTGAAACAAGATAGGACAACTCGACCAAAAGTGCGTGAAGAGGTGAGGTGCGTAAAATGCAAGGGTCAAGGTCATGATAAGGACCATTGCCTGGTGTTCGTGAATTACCTCGCAGGAGGAGGACTGGTGCCATTAAGACTAGAAGCACAAGTAGGACCTAGCGCGATGCCTGTTTTGTGGTGCACGATTTGTCAAATGGGAGGGAAAAATGCTACAGACAACTTCCATTTGTTACATAAGTATACACAAAATCCACAACAATTATTCTGTAACTTTTGTAGGTCAGTAGGATATGATGAGCGCACTTGTAGAAGCAATGAGTTAATGATGGATAAAACTCCCACCTACAGAGTTCGGGTTGAATTGTGACCCCTAGACTCGAATGCAGGAGTGGCGCGAATAGGATTTCAAGGGAGCGGATGAGGCCGAGGTGGAGGAGGACCTGGAAGAGGTCGCGGATTGTTGGTGAAGTCAAATGGTGAAACCTTCCCAGGAGAAGTAAGCGATAGTCGATTGAAGCTGAATACAGGTGGCCCGACCACTTGACTAGCCATAAGAAGCACAATCTTAGCACTCCAGGCAGTTGAAAGGAGGTGAGGGACTATAAAATACTTTGCCCGAGAGCTGCGCAATAATAGGACTATGCGCAGGAGTGAAGTGTCACAAGGTCCGCGACAGCACAAGGGTAGCTACGCAGCCGCGCGGGTTGGCTGGAAATGGCCGTTATAGTCACTATTCATGATGTGATGCTTGGTTTGAGACCAAATGGAGTGGGCGACAAGCATTTAAGGTAGGCTTTATGGGCTAGATTTGGGAAAATCTGCTGCCAAGGGAGCATTCATGAACTGGATTTGGGGGAAATGATCGAATTCGAATTCAAAAGGCACTATAAATTGCAAAGGGCTACCTAGCAAACAACACTTGGCCATTTGAGAATTGAGTTATTGCATGCCCAGAGATCTATGAACCCAAATCTATTTGATTTTTTGAAGTCGAAGGCGTTGTTTGAGCACTTACCCGCGCTGTTGAGAGATTTGTGGAACAACAGTATGACCACACCAGAGGAAGCCACGGATATTGGTGAGATGACCGCTGAAGAGGCCACGCAGGCCATGACAATAGGATATTCCCATGAGAGCGCCAGGATAGTCGCGAAAATCCATGGACCCAAGAAAGATAAGCAATCCATGGTTCCAGTGCGTGTGTCCCCTAGAAACCCGCTGTGAACTAAACTGACCATGGAAGAAAAGGGGAAAGCGGTTAATGTGGAAACATATGAGGAGGAGGAAGACCTTGAAGAAATCTTGGTCGAAGAGGGGGAGGACGAAGAAATGGAGGAAGAAACCTAGGGTGCAGACCCTCTAACCAGGCTGCCAGCATATGTTCCTCTGCAGAAAGGGAAGGCAAGGGTGCCCAAGGACCTAGATGAGAGAAAGAGCTCTCTGCAGACTCCACTGCTACTTGACGATATCATTTTTGAAGGAGCGCACTTGGGACATGTGCTGTCTAAAGTTTGAAGACATGGATCTCGCGGACCAGGAGAAGTTCCCACACTTGGCAACCGCGTAGCTCATGAAGCCAAAGAAAAACAATGCGGTAGGAGTCATAGAGTTGGAGCCGCATAAGTGGTTGCGCGGAGTGGAGAAATTAGGGTTGTTAAACCTGCTCTGGGTGCCGCATTACCATTGTGCCCCAATAACTATCTTTGTCATTAGGCAGCTGCTCTGCCTGGTGCATGATGGGTGCTTATGGCTGGAGGAGCCCATGCCCATCACAGACCACTTGATTCATAGAATTACCTGACTCCCTTGTAAGGGGGAGGACCCCGCAGATATTTTGGAGGGTAAGAGCAATGTCTTGGCCATCGTGGAGGCCATGAAGGAAAAATTCAAGCTAGAGAAAAAGAAGAGAGGGTACGCAATCTCCAGTATCAACAACAGGCAGTTAGAGTTTCCACCTAGATACTGGCTGGCAAGGTTATGTGGAAGTGCCGCTGGATGAGGTGCCACACTGGTGATAGCACTTGCCACGAAGTGCGCGGAGGGGGTCCAATTTAATTGGTCCAAGTAATTGTGCAAGGAGTTCCTAGAGAATTTCTGCGAGGCACATGAACAAGGGAAGACCTTCCACTATGCATGGCTTTTCCTGTCCATAGTGCTAGTGGCTTGGGAATTGCCTGAGGACAGGCAGTTCCCCACAATTGCGCGGGGTCTTTCGGAGGTAGTGAAGTATGCTTTGCTGTGGGCCACTAAAGACGCGTAGAGGATTCGAGACAATAAGATATTCTGGGTGTTCATGGAGATGAACATCAGAATGGGGATTAATCGTAAGCCGCGGTTATCACCCAGTGTTTATAATAGTCTACAAAGCTTCACAGAGTTCAAGGCAGACTTCCACCACGTGTATGTCAAGGCGCGCAAGGACCCTGTGAAGAAGTGGAATGAGCTCCTGTACTTGGCCACGGACGATGTCATATTCACTGTACTTGAGTCGTGGCTGCCGGAGTGGCATGCTCCAACCATCTTCACGTTGGAAACAGAGAATTCGGCTGCATAAAGGAAGAAGGAGGAGGAGAAACTGCTGATGGCGTATTTGGCAGAGAAAAGAAGAAAAGAGACAGTAGCAACAAAGGTGCAGGATGCTGCGAAAGCAACATCAGAACAACAGAAGGCAACCACATAACAACAACAAGAAGTAGAGAAGGAGCGCGAGGGGCATAAGTCATCGTCGCCTGAGGAAGAGTTCGAGATAGAGGAAGGTGGCACAGACCCACAGACAACGTTTACATAGTTGAAGCACCGACACTCGAGAGAGCAGGTGGGGCCGCGGAAGAAGTCAAAAGCCTCCAAGAATTCTTTCGACTCGATCACCCTCACTGAGGGGGATCTGCATGACATAGGGGAGACGGTGCGCAATGTCACCACAGAGGCCCTCTAGTAGTTTGCGAAGGGAAATCAGATGGCATTGGGGGCCCTCCGGGCACAGATACAGGAGTTGCAGGTGCACATTCCTCAGGCTGGTACTTTGTCGACCAACCTCAGAACGACCGCAGCTGAAGAAATGTTGCGCGCTCGCATGACCAATACTATAGTGCTGCCAGAGGGGGCACTGGTTATAGAGAATGAGGCTGACATACCTATGGTCAATGCACTAAAAGGAGTGGGGATCAACATGGTTGCGCTCCCTCGGGAGATGCTTTATGTTTTGTAGGATGGAGTAACTGTAGAACTGTGGGCTAGGGAGGGCTGTGCGCTCTAGGTAATAAGTAAGAAGCGAATTAACATGGAGAAATTGAGCCTACAATGTGATGAGGTCATGGCACATAACCAACAGATTGTGCAAGTGGTTGAAGAAGCCTGCAAGATGGTCCCTGAGTTGGCCATCCCAACAGAGGCACTAGCAGAGGCGCGCATCCAGAGGTTAGCAGTAGGGGCATGCGAGGCGTGAGAAGAAATGGCTAAGGTTCAACTAGAGCTGAACCTTCAGATAGCTAAGCTGCAATTGAAGGCACAACCTTCAACTCCACCAGAGGTGAGGGAACAACGCGCCATCACAACGGGCACATAGGAGATCAGCAGTGTAGTGAAGGACTGCACCAAACTTTTGGAAGAGTCATTCAAGGTCCTCACCACTATGTAGGAGGACCCAAACATACAACGCTTGGAAATAGAGGCGCGTGAGCTGCAATAAAGATATGATGATATAAAAGGGACCGTGCAGATGATGGCCCTTACACAGAGGCTCACGTAGATGTAACAGGAAAAAGTTCTTAAGGAGCAGGTAGACGCGGCATGACATAAGGAAGTGGTTTTGAAGGTGCGCATCCAACCATGGATCGATGAGGCCTTCGTCATTACAGCCTCGATTGAACCCAAGCTTGCGCAGATGTAGGGAATGTAGGAGAAGATGCAAGGAAGTAGTTCAGATACCACAGTCTCTGAACAAAGCGCGGATGAGGTACAACAGGTAGTTGCTCAATGCGTTTCTCATCTTGCAGTAGTTCAGGCAGAGTTGGGAGGTCTCTACGCGAAGATCTCCGCACCGACAGAGTGACTCGAGGGCGAGTCATGATGTTTGTGTTTGGGGCCTGTTGGATGCGGGATCCCCTAAGGGAAGTTTTGGGGCTTAAAGCCCAGATTTTGACTAAATTCGATGTAAAGGCTCTGTGTTTTATGGGTGCAAAGTGCAAACTTGTAAATGAGTCATAGGGTTGTCCACCCTTAGTTTTGTAAATGTAATGTGGGCTTTAGAGATCTACCCATGGTCCAGGGACCATGAGCTTTTATAAATAGAGCGAGGCTCTAAGTTGTAAAAAAGGAGATTGAATGGAGGAATGAATGGCGAAGAATTGAGTCTTATCTAAGTGTAGAGTCAAGTCTTGGGTCGCAGAGTAGGAGAAAGCTCTGCAGTTGAGTGCGCAGAGGCCTAGTAGTTCGCAGCTGAGTACACGGACCCCTGCAACTGAGTGCACAGAGCAAGTTGAGTCTGTAACCTTTGGAGAAGTAATAAAGAGAAGTTTCATATCATTTCTGTGTATCTTTTCCTGTTTTATGCATTGAGTATATTGGGTATGAATTGTACTTTTACTGTTTATATGCGCGAACTTATATGATTATGTTGACTAAGAGAATATAAGAAAAAGTATCTACCTGAAGTTAACTAATAGCTATAAGAAGATAAGTAAGATCCATGGTGTAACTTGGGGAATTAATGCATATTACTACCTTAGCAACGCAAAAACATCTCATCCCCTGGTTAGGGCTGCGTGAAGGCAATTATAACAGATCACGAAGGCCTTGCAGGTCAGGCCAGTGTGTGAAGTAAGCTGCGCGAAGGTATTCACAGTTGGACTAAACCGACCCCTAAGATATCTTAAGGGTGCGGAAACTTGGTTTGAGCATCCCACCATATTGCTTCGGGTGAGATCTCAGTTTGCAATTCTCGAGCTGTTGCTGAAAAGGCTAGTAGTGTAGATATTTTTTTGGCTAATTAACTCTGAACTTGGGTCAGGCCCCCTCAAGCCAACATATTCTCCACTACTTGCAAACACAAAATAAGTATTAGTTTCAAAATCATGAGACTGGAGGTCTCTCTTATGGTTTCCTATGTCCCTTCCTTATGTAGCATACAATCCTTCAAGTTGTCCACTGACTCTTCCTCATCTTCTTCAATTTTCTTATATGTATCCATATCCATACATTCATCATCCTCAGGTTGTTCTACCCTCTTTTCAATCTGCACAATAGCCTTCAATGATTGTTCTTCAAAATAATTTATGGTGCCATTTGTGGGAATCGAATCCACGTTCACATCATCATTGCCGTCACCCAACAATGGTCCTTTCTCTAGTTCACAAATGTATATATTTCTTTGGAGTTTATTTGCTTCTAAAAATTTCAATTTGCGCTTCAATCTTCTTACTATCAACTATTTAATTGGACATTTAATTGTTCTCTTTATTACCCATCCATGTCTTTGTCTTTGTAAGAACTCCATTAATATGTTAAGTCGCTCCTTTAATTCAAGGATCTCTTTCTCTTCATCAACAATACTAACTGTAATGTCATCATTGTGACTTTTCTCTCGATCCATCTTCATATTCTTTTGTGAACTTCAATGTAATATGTAATTGAATCACTTTACCAAGTTATCTCCTCTGAACTTGGCCAATGGTTCACTTCACTTGAACCTTCTTTCTGAGCACTCTGTTCCTTTTTGCTACAAATAACAATTGCAGTAACTCCTTCTCACACAAAGAACACACTCAGTTGAACAGTTCTATGCCTCAACTTATGCATTTCCAATGCTTCTCTTCAATATTCTCCCGCTCCATGCGATCTTCTTCTTCAACGCAAAAATGTTGTTGCAACTTTAATCAAGAGTGTAATCAGAAAACTCCTCCATTGTCATCTCCAATTCTTTGCAACAATAGCTGAAAATCAATGTACAAGGTTGAACACTGCAATCCATGCAGGTAATAATCAGAGATTGAATTCCGAACTCTTTGTGGTAATCTAGGTTGGCAAATGTCCCAATTCGACCTCCTGAATCAAATGGAAATATGGCAGTCGAGTCTGAGTAGCAAGAGATCTCGTAATGGTTGGATGACGATTGCTTTTGTATGTCATGTTCTTGCTGCTTCTCTCTACCTTCATCTTAGTCGAAGTATTTTTCCTAAGGATCGTTGCGATGATAGTTAGGAAAGTCATTGGGTGCAATCTGATTGGAAAAATGAAAGAGTAGCTGGAAATTGGGTAACACAACAGGGAAATGGAATGGGATCTAAATGAGAAGGGCTATGATACCAAATATTTGACATAGGTCAAATAACATATAATCATAGAGTCTTCACAAACACACATATAATTGAATTGAAACTCACACCAAGCATATACACATAAAAATCCTCAACAAATGATTAATTAATAAAGAAAATATTTACAGGAGAAATCATGGCCTATTCATGGCCTTTCATTCCTCACACTCACTCACACACTTATACCTCTTACATGCCTCATAGGCTCACTTCAATTTATACAAATGGATTAGAACCCAAGGTAGGTTCTAGATCCCTAAACTAACTCCCAAAATATCTCTTTTGATCCCTAAAAGCTCTCATCCAATCCCTTATCCCTAGATAAGAGCTAACTAATCCATAATATTCTCAAACCTTCCACAATACTCTCGATCTTCTCCTATTTACAAGAATTATCATTTTCTCTTAAAAACTATAGGAAAAATACATTAATTAATTAAATCTTAGCTTTGTAAATTAACTCCCTAAGTAAAAAATTGACCCAAGTTAGATGCACCTGCATCATCAAACCAACAAGACAACATGTGCTCAGTGCGATCCTCTAAAGGTGAGAGCGACAAGTATGACACTTAAGATGGGTCATTGAATGATCGTGACGACACTTGCGCGACAGTGTCTACAACTTTGTGTGTGAGTACATGGGTGTTTACATAGTCGGAACAACTCATGCATACAAAGACAAACCTCTGATATCACTAGAACAAGGTCTAAAGAATGACATAGCAATTAGCATGCCAAAGACGACAGTTGGTCATCCAAGCGAAAATAAAGAAAGACATGTAGAGGAAACACATGAAATGAATTTTATGTTTGCACACATGCATGTTAATGAAGACATGATGATATGACAATGACAAGCAGTCCTGCAAACTCAACTAAGAGATGTACTTCGAAAGATATTCTTTACTTACAATACTTACCCTCAAGATGATCATGCATCTGACGAAGTTTACATGCAGTCTTGATATTTTGCCATCACTTAGTCCCTTGGTCCTTCTCCTCAACTCCTTGGGAGTGATCTTAGCTTGTCAACTTTTCTTGTAGTCACTAAAAGATAAATTAACGCAGTTTAAACAGGCATTAACTACTACCGGAATGAGGCCCTGGGAGGCCCATCAATGTAGTTTTTGCATGCAAGACAAACATGACAGCTTGGACAACACTGCGCAGTTTTGAGGCACAGGACGCTGCTGTGGGATGGGGTCCTAGGAGGACACCTTTGTGCAATTTATGAGTTCAGTGCAACCTAGGTAGTTGAGAGGTAATACTCCACAGTTTCTGGATGCAAGGCACTACTACGGGATGGGTTCCGGGAGGACACAACTACGCAGTTTTAGTATGCAAGGCAAACTGAGCAGCTAAGGGACAATACTGCGCAATTTCTTATGACATTGGGTTTCGACTAGGGGAAGGACACTGGAGGAAACTAATGCACAATTTTGGATGCAAAGGGAGGCTAGGGTCTCTGCACACTACACAGTTCCAACGAGCAAGGGAAAAAGATTGAGGGTTGCAGAAGCAAAGTGCACAGTTCTAGGAAGCTAGATGAGGCTAGGTTGCTCGAGAAATTGGCTAAGTGTGAGATCAGGGAACATATGTAAACAATGATAGGACTCGACTATGATCACATACGAAAACTTAGTGATACAACATATACCATCCAGAATTTATAGAACATACTCTACTTGATGCAACAACCTTTACAACAAGAGTGCGTGAAGTGAGTGTGAAACATGTCTATGTAATGAAAACAACCCATACGCATGAGATTTCCCTTGAAGCAAAGCAACATTCCCTTTGCATGACAAACAAAAATCCCTATGCCCAAAGTTGACATATTCTGCATAAAGATTATAACATGAACAAACCTTACAATCAAGGAGGAGATGTTGAGATCATCAACTTACCAACAAGTGACCAAGGAACGATCTATCACAGGATCCATGGTAGGCTCCAAAATTTGCATGCGAGCCAAAATTTTGGAGGGTGGTTGTAACGCTACAATAGATGCCATTAGAACCTTTTAAGAACATTCCCTAATATATTCCTTAAGAATATTCTCTAATAATTTGCCTTAAGAAACATGCCCAGGGTGACCTTATTCTTTGTGCTCAAGGTTCCAGATCCCTATTCCACCATGTGCTGGTCTCTCCACTCCCCAAATTCATTGATTTATATAATTGTTTGAGGGAAAACAACCCCAAGTTGGTCGCTGGCTTAATTGGTTGGCGCGCGCGCACACACACATGGCCATTTCGTTGGGGAGGTCATTGGGTCAAACCCTTGGGCCTCCTCCTCATTTGAATTTAATGTAGAGTTTCTTTCTTTTAAAATGGGTATATATTTGGGCTGTTATGATTACATATAAAAAAAATCAAATAACAACCATACATAACAAAACCTTAAATCAAACCCATGTTGGTGCATTATTTAAGGAAAATTGATTTGTTGGTGGTGCATGTGGCACCCTCCTATTGGGCCACATGGATGCCTTATATTGGCCCATCATTTGCCACATCATCTGTTGACTAGATGCCACATCAACTTTGATTTCCATGTGTCGAGTCTTGAGCTTGCCGTTTTTCCACTGCATTAGTGCCACGTGTTGATACCATGTGTTTCCATGTCAACTTTTATGGGTCCACCAATTGCTGACCATATCTGGTAACTGGGTTTCCATGTATCATCCATATGGCTTTCCATGTGGTAGAAGGCTGACTTTGACCTTTTACCTATTTTGACCAAAATTTTTACTGGCCATAACTTTTTCATATGGACTCGAATTGAGATGCCATTCATGACGTTTGAATTAGCTCACTGAGCTCTACGACTTGACGCTATTTCCATAAAATTTTGAACACCTTTATTTTTTAGGTTTTTTGGAGCCACCCGGATCACATGTTTTTGTGTACGTGGTTATAGCATATCATTCATTCATGGATTTTTCCTCTTTATATTCTTTGTAAATTGAAGAAAAAAGATAAACAATTGACTTTTATAAGTGCTTGTAGATTCTAATGAGATACCCTTCACTATTCATCGTTTCCCATAAGATATTAGAGTTTTTGCTATAATTTATAAACCAGTGGAAAAATTCAATATTCTCATCTCCCAATTCCAACCATGTATCACTACTCTTAATTCACTAGTTTGTTTCAAAGTCAAATAACAATTTCTTGTTTCTAGATTTAAGATATTTCAATCTTATTAATTCCTCAATACTAAAGACCCTGCTTGTGCCACTAAATAGTCCCTTAATTTCTTCCTTTGTTTCTTTAGGTATTATATCCCTGATGTCATATATTTCCACATCCCATGCTACCACCTTAGCTTTTACATATGTTGATGCTTCAAAAAATTGTTCAGAAGCAAATTTTGCTAAGGATCCTTCATAATTTTTTTAGTTGTCTTTCACTGGTTCCATAAATGATTCCTCTTCAAGCTAGAAGGATTCTTCATAATTTTTCCATTTGTCTTTTACTAGTTCCATAAATGTTTCCTCTTCAATCCATATTGATTAAATTTGAAAGGAGATGATGGCTTATCATTCCTATGCTCCCATTAGATAAAAATGAGACTATGATATAAGACACCCCTTTCCATAATTGAAGGCCTATAGTATTTTTATCTTTATATCAAATTATTAGAAATGAGAAATTTGTCAAGGAATTTTGAAATCCCATTAGGTCCCTTATGTTTTTTCCTCCAGGTCACGATTATTGAAATGGGTTCTTCATCAACCAACTCTACTACCTAATTTTCATGTAACAAGTAATCTATGAGTATATCAACTTCGGTAGCTTCACTCTAGAATTGTCTTCTACTAGTAGTAAAATTTAAGTCACCCTTTATTACCAATTTACCTTACCCAACAATTGGTACAAAAAAAGTCCTATCCCAGAAGGTTACTTCCCTTCATAAGGACCATCCAACCTCAAGACAGTCATGGGCATACCAAAGTTTTTGGTTGTGAAACATGTCCTTTAGAAATAATAAGAATTTAATAATAAAATTCACTTAAAGGGTGGAACCTCCTTTTTATAATGAATTCCATATAAAGAACGATATGATGATCCTAAGACTAGGCCTCCTTGGTGTATATATATATATATATATATATAGGAGATAAAAGGTACAATTATAATGAAAGGGTACAATGAAAGGTTCTGGCATACATGACAATATAACAATACGAATGCAATACTATAATATGTATGATTTAATATATAATATAATGGCCTAATATGGTATTGGTTGATCATATTCCACCCTAATATCCTTCAAGGTCTGCTTCATACAGAAAACTTGCGTACAACATGCTGCTGCTACAATGTATTCAACTTCATTTGTGGAATAGAGGTTGAGGTTTGTTTTCTTGCTCAATCATGATACTAGACAATTTCCCATAAATAACGCTCCTCCACTTGTACTTTTCTTGTCATCTACAATTCCTACCCAATCTACATCTATATATTTTATTAAAGTAAAGTATTTTCTTTTTGAATACCATAGGCCAAAGTCTAGAGTGCCCTTAAAATGTCTAAATATTCTCTTTAATGCTTGCACATGGGTCTCCATGGGCACAAATTGAAATCTTGCAACCAATCCTACTACTTGCATGATATATAGTCTTTATGTTGTCAAATATAGAAAAACCACTAATCATTGACTTGAACATGGTTTGATTTGCATTAGGGGATTCATCGTGTGCGCTCAAATTGCATCCTATGACCATGAATATGTTATCAGGTGCATAGTTTTCCATCCCAAATTTCTACAACGTTTCCTTAAGGTATATAGTTTGGGAGATGAATACGCCTTTACTAGTTTGAACAACCTACAAACCTAGAAAGAATGTAAATTCACACAGCATGGACATTTCAATTTCTTTCTATATTTATTGTGCAAACCATTTGCTCATTGTGTCAACATCACTTCCAAAAATAGTATCATCTACATATACCACAATCGTTAACATATTTTCAATATATTTTTTGATATAAAGGTTATTATGTATTTCTCCTCTTTTGAATCCTTGCTACTATAGATACTTTTCAAGTCATGAGTACCAAGCCATGGGAGCTTGCTTTAGACCATATAGTGATTTCTTCAATCTGCACACATCCTTTTAATTTTTTGACAACTGAAATCCTTTCGTTTTTTCAACATATACCTCTTCTTCTAAATTTCCTTTAAGAAAGGAGGAGTGGACATCCATTTGATAGAATTTAAAGTTTTTGAAGCATGCAAATCCCTAGAACATTATGATCACTTCTAGTCTTGCAACTGGAGTAAAAGTTTCTTTCAATTCAACATCCTCAACTTGAGCATATCATTACACCAATCTAGCCTTATTTCTCACTACTCGTCCATCCTCATTCAACTTGTTCCTCAAAACCCATTTGGTGCCAATCACATTCTTGTGTTTTGGTCTAGGCACAAGTTCCTATGTCTCATGTTTCTCAATATGATTCAACTATTCTTCCATAACACTAACTCAATGATTATATTCATTAGTTTGAGAAAATTTATTGGATTCTATTTTGGAAAACAAACAAAAGTTGTTACACTTTGTTGTTCTTGCGAATTCCATTCTAGTCTGGACTCTTGAATTTTTGTTATAAAAATTTAATTTCCTGGATGATTCTTTCATACATATATAGATGGTTCTCTTCCTCTTTCTATTGTTCTTCCCTTTCTTGCTCTCTATTGAGTGTCTCCTCAGGAATTCCATTTGCTTCAATATTTTCTTTTTGAGGTAGTGCTTCATCCACTTTTACATTTATGCTCTCTACCACCTTACAAAATATTTTGTTGTAAGGTTTTTAGCCCTTGCTTCCAAATGCATACCCAAGGAATATTCCTTTATCTATTGTGGAATCAAGCTTGCCTAAATTGTCTTCATTTATCTTTATGTATCACTTTCTTCCAAATGCTTTGAAATATTTAATGATGTTGCACATAGTGTTGTCATTGATGACAACAAGATGTCAGTGATGTTAAAAGGGATGTATGGACAAAAACAGTAGGACCATCCTTAAGGATCAAAGAAGTAGCAGGGCTCTTAGTAAAGGGGTATGATAGCTTGACCTTTCACTAGGTCTCATTACATGAGGATATGGGTTCCTATCATTGTTTGAGTTTTTGATGAAGTTAAGATACTCAAAATATCCTACAAATAGCATGGATGGGTAGTGCTTGTCAATACTTTTCAAAAATATATTATTCTTAGAAAAACCCCTCTCGAATGATAAGTTATGGCCTATTGAAAATCAGTACTAGTTGGGGAAAAAATAAAAAGGCCAAACTATAGGGCCAAAGCCCTAAATATTAATTTGTTAAACATTATACAAGTTGGAGCGGATCCGCTGTTGATTTGGAATATCAAAGACTAGATGGCAGGCAAGAGGATTGAGACTTGACTCGTCCCAATGGACCAACAAATTGACGACACATGGCAACAAGTTAATGGATAATGACATGGGCCTATTAATGATTGACACATGAAACAGTGCATACATGGAAGGATGATGTCAGTTGGCTGATGTGAAGCCACCAGAGGATTCAACATGGTAGGTGAATATGGAATTTTGAGCTATATAATAGGCACAAAAGTGGATGAAATGTGGCCCACTCAAGGTGTGCCATGTGACCACTATGATGTCATGATGACATCAATGAAAGAATGACCAAAGAGCCTTTAGTAATGGTCATATGGTTTATGAAGCAGCTAGCCTCTCCATTAAAACATTAACCTCTATCATATGGTTAAAACTATCGGTGCAAATCATGACTTATTTCCTTAAAGCACAAGCCTATGGTTGGCCCCTACTACAAATCATGATTGCCAAAATTATATATATATACATCAACTGAGAACTTGATGGAACAATGTAAATGATATGAAGTAAGATGTCTAGTTTAAGATAAAAGGTCAGAGGCATTTTTGGTAGAAGGAACGATCTATTTGTATTTTGGTTCGAAACTTGATTTAACTTTTGGTTTTTTAATAATTGTTATGGGTGTACTGGTTTATGGTTATAGTGCAGAGTTTTGGTTACGTTCACAATTTAAATATGGTCGACATTACATAGTGAAAATGAGACTAACATAGCTATGGTTTGCATTTGAATTCCCGATTGGGTCCTCTACATTTGATAGTGATCAATTATGCTAAAAACGATGGAGCACCAATATTGTGAAACCTTTAGTCAAAGCCCTCCACATTCTATTATGGTTACAGTGCAATGAAAAATTCTATTTTTATTCCCATAGTTTTGGTTCTAAATCAAATAATTTGAGCATCAAATGTTACTCCCATGACATGGCCTTGGTTCTAGTCCACACTATAAGCTTTATTGTTTTTAGTTATAGAACTGGTTATGGAAGCAATGACGGAAGTCAGACCCTGTCCCAAGTTACATGGATAGAAGTATCCAAGTCTGAGTTTTGATGGTTTATAATTATATGTTTTGTGCATAATTGTGATCCTAAGTTTGGCAGAGGCATGCCTTGCATAGCAATGGTCCTGGCACTATGTTTGGCAGAAGTATATGATTTGCATGAAGTGCTAGTCATGATCGGAGTAATGAATCAGACTCCAAGAAAGGTGGACACTTAGGAGATGTATATATTTGTGACCCTCATTGGTTAAATAATGACAACCATGGTATCCACATGTGGCAACATATAATTGACACAGCCACTAAAGTGAATAGGGTTAATATCACAACATTGATTAGTTGAATTTGAGCCATGTGAACTCCTATTGATAAGGTAGCGCCAAACACCCTTTTTATGTATGTCATCATATACTATCAACAAATACAAGCTGGATGGGCCACATAACAAGTCACACTAGGGAGCGCGTTTGGTAAGTTGTTGGGATTGTGTATTGGTGGTCGAGGGTGCAACCTGCAACGAAACAGGCTGGTAATTATTTTTTAATTTTATTTAGACATTTTCTCAAATGATTGAAAAATTTTGGTGACCGATGTTAGAATCCAATGGCTCCATTGTAGAATGCTTGAAAAGGAGCAGTTTGTTGAATATTTAACTCTTTATATTGTTTATTATGGTTTTATGGGTTATTGGGGTCATTATTTGTCCAAATTGAAATCTAGATGAAGTTGGGAATCAAGGCTCAGAGATGGATGCAACCAGAGGGGTTTGATATCATTTTGACTCATAATTGACGATCGCAATATCTTTTGTTTGTTTTTGAAGTCTATGAGCATGTTACAGGTGTTTTATGAAGTGACCAATTTTTGAGAAAGTGTTTGAGTGACCAGATTGTAGTTATGGTTGGAGAAAAGTTTGGGACAATAATATGAAAGCCAATAGTAGAGAATGACATGACTTTTATGACAATAATTATAATTGAGACGATGATTGTAATGATTTCAGATTGCATGAAAATATACTGACTATAGGTTGTATCGCAATGGCAATGATTGTTGCAATGGTAGATATAGTGGCAGTATTGGTATGTATTGGTTGTAGATTAGAACATTACCTATGATTCCATGATATTTTATGTTTTTGGATCCAATTTGAAAATGTGATGAAATATAGGTCTATAAGGAAGCAAAGGAAGGAGGTTAAAGCCTTAATACAGTTGGAGTCTACTCATCCTTGAGGTTGGAGCCTCAAGGAAGTTGTATTCTACTGTGAGCAGCTACTTCCATCTTTTAGGTTGGTGCCTCAATCAGGTTGTAGGCTACCACAAATGGAAACTTTCATATTTTAGGGGTAGTTGACTCCCATAGGTTGGGGCTTGCAAATTGATGTAAAAATTGAAGACTGATTAGAAGAATATTTGGTGGTTTTCTCCCTTTTAGGTTTCCACCTAAACATTTTGTGTCTCCTTATGAGGTGATGGCTTCTTAAGTTGATTGATGGTTTCTTGTTACATTGTTTATATGATGATGCATATCGATAGAATGTTAAAGAATATTTATAAATGAATGAATCATTAATTGAGATTGTGAAATTGATTTCACTCTGATTTACCACCAACGCCCCGCCCCCCCCTAGTGTGGCTTTTAGGCCAACAAATGGTAGTTGGTATACCTTTTCATAATTCATAAGGAGTCTTACTATTCTTTACTCTAATTTGACCTCTATTCATAATGTAAATTGTTGTATTAATCACTTCTCCCCAAAAGGTGTCTTGCATATCAGCTTCATTGAGCATTGTTCTTTCCATTTATTGCACATTTCCATTCTTCCTTTCTACAACTCTATTTTACTATGGAGTCCTTTCCACCAAAAAATGTGTCTTTATTCCATGATTTTCACAAAATTAATTGAATTCATTGGAAGTGAACTCACCTCCTCTTTATGATCTTAAGCACTTTATTTTTAGATCAATCACATTATCGACAAGGGATTTGAAAACTTTAAACTTCTCAAATGCTTTAGGTTTTTCATTAAGAGAGGTGAACCAAGTTATTCTTTTAAAATAATCAATAAGCAATGTAAAGTAGATTTCACCTTTTAATGTTTGTTTTCTTGTTGGTTTGCAAAGATTTATACGAACACGTTACAATGGCCTTGATGATGAGTACTCTTTTGTCTTGGATCTTACTATAGTTTGCTTCCCATGTTGACCTGGCTTGAAAATAATGTAATTTGGTTTTGAGATATTTTGCATGTCTCTCATTTGTCTTGTTTTGTTGAGTCTTACTATATTGTCAAATCTAGCATCACAAATCCTTCTATGCCATAACCGATTTTTGTCCAATTGTCTTATACAACATTTTCCTCCTTTAACTTCAATTAGGACATATACATTATTTGAGGTCCTAGATGAATTTTATACTAAGCTTATAGAGACTAATTTCATTATCTCACACCTTTAGAATGAAATGTGATATCATATCCTTGATCACGCATTTGATTGACACTTAAAAAATATTATTTTTAAAACCTCCAGTGTAAAGGACATTTTGAGTTTTAGTCTTACCATTATCAAGACTAACTATCCCATTTCTAGTTATCCTTGCTGATGCATTATCTCCAAATGTAACCCTACCTCCCTTTCTTTTAGAGTAAGAAATTTAATATGATCTCTTATCATGTGTTTTGAGCATCCATTATCAATATACCATTGGATTCTTTTGTTTTGATTGTACAGTGCAAGAAAGCCCACATTCTTCCTACTTTTCTTGCTTATTCTTTCATAATTTTGTGAATTCTTCACTAGTTATAGCAATATCTTCTTCCTTTTCTTGCTTAGAAACCTTACTGTGCTATTTCTACAATCTCATGCTTTGTGTCCATAATTATTGCCCCTGTAGCATTCAATATGGTCTAATAGAGGAGAAAATGAATTATGATTCCTAATAACACTATGATTTAGGCTCCTAGTTTTGTAGCTCACAAAACCATTCTTTGAGGCCGTATAAAAACCTCTATTTGTATTCTCACATAGTCATTTGTTACATAATATCTACAATTTATTGCTTTATGATGAAAATTATTACAAGAAAAGAAATAAAAAAAAATTGAGATTTTGATAACGAGATATGAAAGGCCTTCTTAGTGGAGAATATCTTCTAAATTCATTCTTGTTGATCTTGTGAGAAAAATCAAGTCTTTGTTGGTATTCATCTCCTTTTGCTAGTGTTGCTAAAATTGTTGAAGGAGCTCTTCAGAACATTAGCAGAAATTTTGGGATTTTCTTCATTTTCCTTTTCTGATGGCTTTGTGCTTAATGGTCCCTCAGAGATTGTTGGGTGATTTAATTGTGAGTTAAATCCCCGTTATTAAATTGTCAATCTGAGGCTCGTGAACTAATGAGATATATGTGTACTATACTACTAGGTGATTATTTATCAGAATAGATTAATCGAATAAAAGAAACTTGAAACTAATTACAAAGAAAATAATGAAAGAAAATGAAAAGCAAGTGCACACATTCTCTCTCAAAGACTAGCTCTATGAAAACCAACAATTCTAATCTAAGTTATGAAATGAAAAAGTATTTAATCTAGTAATCTATGAGATTACTAGTGTGCCAATCCAATCCAAACATAAGGAAATTAAATCAATATTAACAAAACAACATTAATGAAATAAACATAAAAACATATAATCAAAATAACATAAAAGAAACTAAATTGAACTTGCATAAATGAAATATCATAAATATTTATAACAAAGGAAAGAGGTGCGCAAGCTGCGGTTGATGGGGGCCCTCCACTCCTCAGCAAGCACACCGAACGATTATCAAAGCTTGGAGATCAAAGTAGAAACATGTATTCCATAAAATGAAGTTGGAGAAAGTTCCAAAGATATTACAATAATTAAACTCTCTTCCTCTCTATCCTCACTTTACAAGTTACATTAATAATTTCTTCTCCATTATTCTCTATTCTATAATATCTCATATCTTGGATGGAACATCTTTGAATCGAGGATGCACTCCTATTTATACAAAAAATTAAGATAACTAATCAATAAATGTAGATCCCCAAATCTCTCCCATATCCACAATTATCTCTTGTGGTTATGACCAATTACCTAAAAATATGAGATACAAATCCTCTCACACATCTTTAGGAGACACATATCAAAACATCCATTATTCTTCTCCTTTGAATGTTCTTAGTCAATGATCCAAATCTTCTATAAATATTCCACAAATCTTCATGAGTTGAAATTGAAATTCTAATTTGTGGTTGAGTGGCCAAATAAGACTCTTCTAGAATTTAAAATAGGCCTACAACATCATAAAACTCATCCCACTTTTAGATATATATGAAAACATGCTAATTTCCTAATATTAAATCTTAAATTCTCTTAAAATACTTAAAATAAATGACTTGGAAAATAATAATGATAAACCCATATGATCATGCAAATGGTATTAATGTACAATTATGGAGTTGCAAAATATGGTAAAGAGCTACGAAATATGGTAAAATGATAGAAATGAGGGTGAAAGAGGATGAAATTTTGGAGGCCTAACATAGAACTTATGATTTTATTTGTAGCCAAGATATGTTTTGATGAAATGTGACCTTTGCGATCTAAGAATATCATCTAATATTTCAATACTCTTCCAAACCTCAAACTTTGATTCAATTGAGAATTTATTTTCTTTGGTTCCTTTCTCAAGGAAATAACTTTTGCTTCTCTGTTCTCACAATATTCTTCCTTTTCTATCAACTATATTTCAACTACTTCTTCTATCCTCTTTGCCTCTTCTAGTTGTGATATGAACTTATTCTAGGATATTTTAAACTGACTTGGCTTGTACAAATGTTCAAGCGTGAATGATAAACTTAAACTATCATAATATTTAAATCAAGCATGAAAGACTTAAATGAAGCTGCAATTATAAGTGAAATGTAAAATATTAAGGCAAGAAGAAAATATGAACAAGATAAATTGATAATGGAGTTTGTTTAGTGTGGACTACATCTCTGGGTCCTGCCTCCAAGGGAGTGTCTTCTTTATTATTTCTCCCCCAAAAATTGCAATTACAAAATAAAAAATGGCTCCAAAGGCCTGCTATAAAATTTCGCTCTTTCTACCAAGAAGTGGCCTTTAAAATGCCCTCAAAATTCCTTTGGTTGCTACAAAAAGAAGTTCCAAAAGCTCCACTTACATACAAAAATATGCAGGACAAAAATATGGCTTACAAGCTCTCGGTACCATAAACTTCACACCCCAAAACTCTCTCAAAAAGCTCTCTTCTTGCAATGTTAATCCCCTTTGTTTATATAACATTGCCATATTATAAATATGGAATGCATTTATTGTTTGGTTATAATAATACTACATATATGGTTTCTTGTTGTAACCATATTCATATATGGCATATTGTTTTAATAACCAGGCCATATGTTACAACCAATGCCTATGTAAAAAATTTGTTACAACAATATATATAACTAGCATTTGCACCAAGAGGCACAAAGACACATTGAAAGTGTTTTGGGTTTTTTTACCCTTTCGAATGTATATATATATATATATAAATATAATATATATTATATATATATATATATAATTTGTTAAACATATATATAACACATTTTCACCAAGAGCACAAAGACACATTGAAGTTTGGTTTCTACCCTTTCGAATATAATATATATATAATATATTAATATATATATATTATAATAATATTATTATAACATTCGAAATAGAAGGGTTTCTAATATTTCACTGAGGGCGGGGGTTGAATGGTCGAATGGGATAGGAGGTTGGCTAGTCGCAACACGAATTCCCAACAATTCCATACAACACAAAGTTCCAAGAACTTTCTAACAAGATTCCTGCAAAATAACCCCAATATTAGAGAAAACACTTTAATTTCTTACCAAATTTGATATCATATAGTTGCTATATTTTTCTTCTCAAATAGCATTCTGGTAAGACTTCGTATTTATTTGAGGGGACATGAATTTTACATATCTAAGAGCCCATGTTACTTTGCATTCGATATGATTTTACATTTAAGTTATGTTACAACAATCTAATTTAATTTCCAAAGAACAAAAATGAAATTAACTTGAATAACTATCTTTCCTGAAAACAACAAAGTAGTTCTCTAAGGATTTCTCACGTCCACTAATTTCCTTCTAGAATGGAACATCATAATTTTAGGATTATTACTTTCCACATTAGCCAACTCCTCCTATCCGCGTTCCTTTGCACCTCTGTGTGCAAATACACCGAAGGAATAAAAGCTTTGGAAATATTATATGCACAGTAGGCCCCCCTCATAAGGTCTGCATACATTTTCATTAATGGTCAAATATGTTTAAAAAATCATCATTTACAGTTGAATATGTTAAAAAAAAACAATAAACAATCTTTAGAAGTTCAAATTTTAGTAGTGGATGTGACCAACATTTTAAAAATCTGATTCAATTCAAATACTCTCAAAATTCTTCACAAAAAAGACTGAGAATTTGTTGTTACTTACTGCAACAAAAGTTTGCAGTCATTTTCCAAGCAATAGAAGGATTCAAAGTGTAACAACCTGGTGAAAAGTTTGCAGTCATTTTCCAAGCAATAGAGGGACTCAAAGTGTAACAACCTGGTGAAAAGTTCATGTAATAAAAGTTAATAAAGGAAAAATAAGACCATGGTTAAGGGACACTTATTCCAAGTTGAATGTTGGGCAAAGATATCCTAGTGGGCATCACTAGATGTGTGTTTTGGCTAAGGAAAATTGGCAAAGGCTAAGGCAAAGGCATTAAAAGGAAAAAAAGCATTTTTGGCACATTTATTTATGAAAATAAAGGAAATTAGGATAAAGTAACGTGAAAGGTCACAAGTTGCATGTGAGGAGGAAAGTGAAGGAAAATAATGGAAAATGAAGAAATTAGAGGCCTCATTAATAAAAAGGCTTATGAGGATCA
>APFE030683707.1:0-21290 GCA_000404065.3 Pinus taeda | reverse complement strand
TGCTGCTAGTTGATACCATTCCACCTTATATGTTGCACTCCTTCACAGTGACATCCTATATGTTGGCATCCGAGTTGCAATGTAGTACCATCTTATTCCATCATGTTCATTTGGTACTATTGGGATCAGTTGTTGACATCAGTGATCAACTCCATCTTTCAGCCTCATTGATCATCTTCTCATATATGATATTCAAATATGTACTTGTTCTATTGTGATCAGATAATCCATTATGTACTTTCAGTTCCTTATACTTGTATACACAGTGGATCCTCTTGTACTTGATATGTGGACATGCTTTACTTTATCAGAGCATGGGTATGCCCGCCTTAGACAGTTGTTTCTTTTTTATCTTCTTTTGCTGGCTTGGTAGGCTGAAATCTGGTGAAGTCCGTCTCAGTTATTGACAGGTTTTTTCCCATATACTTAATACATTTCAGCCATCATGTTCCCCTTCTGACCTCATATATTAGGGGGCATCTGTTATAGCTCCAAATATCACCTTATGTATTTGTGATGCTTGGTTTATGGCCTAGGGCAACCCATCCTTCCAGACTTGGTCCAAATATTTAAAAGAGAAGCGTTTTACTCCCTATACGCGACTTTGCCCTATATTAAACACATGTACACGCAGGTTAGTATATACCCAACCTGCATATATGTCTTAAAACTCTTTAAAAAATTAAATTTCCTTAATTACAGGCAGAGATCAAGGGTTTTACCTATTGATTACCTATTAGTGCCCGTGGCCCAACTATTCCCAACTGTTTCCCAGCTAAAAAGCTACTTTAGGAGAAGTATAAAAAGAATTCAATGGGAAGGCCTTAAAGAGGAGAGAAAATAGAGAATTACTCTACTGAGATTATCCCCTGATCAAGTCTGAAGATCCCTGTGCTTCAAGCACTTCCCCAAGTTCAAGAAACCATTATTTCCTTGAGAGTTGATATCCTTTCACTTGTGGGAGATATCCTTGTGTTGGTTATGAAAGGAGCCTTTTGAAGACTGCGACTGGACAGACCTGGAGGACGGTTCTGCTTGGAGCTAGAAGAGGAAAACTCAGGTGAACTCTTTCTATGTTTTTATTATAGTTATCTGCAATAAAAGAAACATTGTCTTGTCCTTGATATCAACTTTGTTTATGCATATGATGTTGTTGTTATGGTTTATGTATGAATGACTATTTCAATGTATAACTAACCATCTACTTATATGTTATAAAGTTGATTTCACTATAATGCTTTATCTATATGTTTTTGTGCGTCTTTGAATTGGTTGTTTTGCAGGTCGTGAGGAGTTGCAGAGGTTTTGAACCCTAGTTGGAACTACCTGAACAAAGGACCCCCGGGTATGTACATCCTTGCATAGTTTGCTTATTTAAGCATTTTACCTGAGTTATATACTTGTTTCTTGTTGTAGATTACTCCTGCTCTGCTAGGGTTCTGACCCAAAGCCCTAGGAGACTTTATCCCTTAACAATGTGTGGGAGTAAACATCTGAACAAGAATCTGTGATGAATGTTGATTTTTCCCCTTCGACACCTCTTCCTCATTATTTGGAATTTTTTGTGATTCTGTCATTATTGTTGAATCTTGCGAAAAATTACTTCATGATGATATTATTTCTTCTAATCATTCTTAGAACTCGTGGAATCACAATTTTACATCCAAATGCGGAGAGGAAAAATCTTCTCTTCTTGATCTCCCCTATCTATCATCTAATCATTTTGAATAAATATGGGGTGAAATTTCTTGTTTTCAATCTTCCCCTCTTTATGATTCATCAGATCATGAGGATGCCTCTATTTCTCATCATGGATGTCATGATATTTTCACTCATTCATTCGACCACAACTCTAGTTTTTCCGTTGTTGATTTTTCTAAGCCACTAGTCTTTAATGATCTATCTTTTGATGATTTGGAACTTCTGTAAGTTGTTGAGGCACTTCAGCTCGAGCTAATGGTTATATCAGGTTCTCATGGTCTTGAGGCCAGTTCCAATTCTGATCAGAATACTGATGTATCTTCTGAGGATCCTCATAACTTTGCTGCAAAAATTTAAAATTATTTTGTTTCACAAATTTCGCATCCTCCATTAGTGTTACACGATCCCATCCCTCAATCATTGGAGGAGTCATACCTGGCGAGTACTGTTGCAAAACACAAGTTTTCTTCTTCCTTCATGTTCGCCCAGTTCAAAAGTTCAAAAGTTTTTTCTTGCATGTATTTCAGTCATAGTGTGTCCAAACAACATAGTGCATCCACATCATCCTTCACATGCACTTTTCCTTCATACTTTTCTACGTGCATTTTCAAACTTTGGACGTCCTCGTATGTATTATCTTATCTTTCCTGTTTGTTGTTATGTTTGAATATCTTTATTAAAATGTGTTCCCTCTCTTACATAGGCCAACTGATGCGCCAATGGTTACACTGAATTCCCTCTCTTTGCATGAATCTTGCATTCTTTTAGTTGATGATACTCTGATGGAAAATACATCTTTTTTTTTTGGAGAAAACTATAGTGGAATCATGATGCTTGAACCTATAACTAGTACCGCCTACTCTAATTGGCCTTTTATTTTTGATTAATCCTTTGCATCCAAGTTGAGTAGAGTAAGGATGGGAGGAAAACATTAACAAGTGTGTTAGAGGTATATATAAATATCCTTCTCTGAAAGGATAAACTCTTCTGTGCTCAATAAGTCACGATCCCTGTTTCGCCTCATGAAATCAATAAGTGACTATGCATAGTTCTTTGAAAAAAATAAAAATAAAATAAAATAAAGGCAAAATAAGAGAAAGGCTTCATGTCTAGAGATGTGAAGCAAGCAACTCTAATGGGGTACTTTTTAGGCTCGCTGGCAGCGAAGCAATGTTTGTGTTCCTAAAGTGACTCTGTTGGGGTATTGTCTAGGCCTGTTGGTAGCGGGGCAACACCAGAGATGAAAAATAAGACTCTGACAATTCTTTTCACTTGTGTATATATATACTCCTCATCCCTAATTGAAACAACTAGTTTTACTTTGCCTGTTTAAGTGTGCTGACGATGAAGAGAATGGTAGGGACTATATCTTTAATGCAAGCTAAGTGAAGAAGCTATGGTAATCTACAGACTGAACAATAATACCATAGGAGTTAGACCTATTTTTCATAATAAAAGACTCATATAGAGAGTTGGATTTCTACCAATGTGTCACCAAGTGTTGTGGCTGCTACAACCACCCTCCAGAAATTTTCCTATGCTTTGATTTTGGAGCCTTCCCTTCTGCCAATAGGAGCATATCTTTTACTGCCGTAAATTATTTATGATTTTATCAAGACTTATTCTTTTCATTTGTGCTTGTGTTGGATTTTTTTCATACTTATTTGATCTTTTTGAGTCACAAGCTAACCTTATGAATTGACCTTGCAACAATCCTAGGCTTGCCTCCAAAAACTGCGGAATATTGGAAGGCAAGACGACCTTGATGACAAAAATTGCGCAATCCTGACTAACAACTCAACCTTGAGCTTGAGAACTGCATAGTCATGGATGGCAGCTAAGCACTAAGCTAAAAAAATGCACAATTCATCCCTTTAGCTTAGAAACTGTGAAATGCACTAAGTTGGGAACTTGTCGAGTTCCTCGGAATTGTGCAATATTCCTTGGAAGTGTGCATGGCAAGTTTCCTGAAAAAGAAAAAAGAAAAAAGAAAAAAATAGAAAAAAATATCCTTGGAAAATAGGGATTGATCATTACTTTCCCAAAGGTGGCACAATCCATATTTTTAGAAATTTTCGCCAAGTGTCTCTTTTTCTTTGATTTTAGGCATGCGCGTCATAAACCCTAATCTGCCCAAATCTATTTAATTGATGCCTCTAGAGATCATTTGTACATTATATCTTAGAGCTCTAGCATTCTCAAGGAGATCAAGGAGCCTTCTGTGGAGTTTGCGTCACTTTTCCGGGTGAGTTATTCTTTTGTCGTCTTTTTTCTTCTTCTTTTTTTTTTTTGTTGTTTTTTTTTGTTGTTTTTTTTTGTTTTTCGTTTGGCTTCTGTAAGTGTTGTTTTGCTTGTTTCTCTTCATGGTTGTTGGAGTTTTAACTTATGTGAGCTTTTAGAAGTGTTTTTTCAATTTTTTGATCACCTTTCATAAGTGTTGCTTCAGTTTTTTTGTTTTTCACCTCAGTGATCGTCGTTTCGGCGACTCTCCATGCATATTTATTTTTCCTTTCTATTGTTGAGTTTTTACACTTCATTCAAATTTCTTTATCCATACTTATTCAAATTTGTACTTTAACTTCCATTATCACATAGATATGCTTGTTTCCTACACCCTCAACAGGCAAATATGCACTTCACTTGGCCATGCACTACCTTGCTCAGCTGCGCATTTCGAAAATATAAGGCTCAAGATTAGAGATTGGCCTCTGAGACTGTACAATGTGTAGTACAAACTACACATTGCGCAGTCCTAGGGGTCAGTCTTGCCACCTTGGCCACTAATACTATGCAATGTTCAGTCTCTCTCTATCACTGCCCAGGCTGAACTGTGCATTGCACAGTCTCAAGCCTCAGGCTGCATGACTGGCTGCTGACATTGCACAAAGCACAATTCCCTTAGCCTGTTTCCCTCCCTTGCTCATGAAAATTATGTAATCTTTCTCATCGGTTCACTAGTTTTTTGCCTTATCTTGCTTTAAAAGTGGATTTGCAAAAGCAAATTTATTCTTGCCATGATTTCCTTTTCCCTCTCACAGGTATCATAATTGTTGATCATTTCTCTCCAGCAGTCATTATTACCATGAAACCCAAGAGAGATACTTCAAGAGATACCACAAAAAGTACTATCGAGGAAGTTTTTGAGAGTACACTGGTAAACTTGCTAGTATATTCAAACACTCAACTGTGTGTGGAAAAGTAATAAGATCTTACATGGCAAAAAGTGAACGAATATTTTTTAATAAAGAGCTTCCACGCAGATCGAGAGGACCTATAGGTATACATTAATATCTAGAAATCAGGGCTACACATGGTTGCATGCAGATATCCAACCTTCCCATGTGCAGATGTTATCGACTGGATTGTTTCACATATTGATGTGAAAACCATTACCTTGAGCAGTGCCAATGAACATAAGCTTTCTAGTTTTCTAGCAATAGATTACCATCTTATGTACCATTTTCCCAAGCCATAAAAACTCATGTATTCATACTTCTATGCCACCAACAACTATGTGGGTATGAAAGATGTTGTTAAAAGTTGGGTGAAAGAGCCATCAAATTTTCGACAAACACCCACCAATACTTACAAGAAAAAATCTATCAAGAGGGTTCATCAGTTGTTGATCATCTTAGCTTGCTTTATCTACGATCAATAGAGCACAAAGACCTTTCCTGAAGGGAGGGAAATTTTATTGAACCAGGTTTTGAACGAGGGGAAGTCGTTCAACTAGTTAGACTTGTTGGCTCGACAGTTAAGTATCCATCTATCAAATACCTTGAATCCTCCCAAGGGTGGGAAAGAGAGATTTTACATATCTACATATCTATTGGATGCAATTTGTGCACATAAGGCATTCCCTGGTATGAACTAGACTTGGACACCTCGAGAACTTGTCGTGGACATTCACTACATATTTCTCTTGGATTGTAGCCACATAAGAGTTATGGAGAAGCTAACTAACCACTTCCTCATTCTGTTATACAAGACGATCTTTGATGAAGAATAACCTTGCATTTCATGTGGGGCAATGGAAGTAGTATCGGAAATTGCAGATTGGTTTTTGCTCACTAGATGGCACCTTCCTTAGAGTGTTTGGTGGTCAAAAGTTGCAGCATCTTTTGCCAAGGTATTACACCGAAAATATTTTCATGCAAAAAGTTTCGTATCATCTCTCCAGTGGGTTGTCAGGAGCTTTGCATAGGAAGAAGAAAGATCCTTGGCCAACTCTTCCTATGCGAATTGGACTGTACGAGATCAAGAACCTGAAAGTTGCGAATAGCGAAGGAAAGGCAATAAAAAAGTTTTCATTCGGTACTCATGACTTTAATCTGTACAAATCTCGTGGTATTTGTAATGACCAATGTGCGAGAATTCACTTCAAGTGGTTCAACACGACATTTCGCTAGTAGGAGGAGGGTCCATGGAAGAATTATCATAATGCCTCCATGTCCCACGAGCCAATTAGTTCTGCAGGAACTTCACAGGAGACTTCGCATAAGGAAGCTACTCCAGAAGTAGTGCCAATAGAAGGGAGAAACCCCATGAAAGATAAGGGAAAGAGAAGGGTGGCTTATAGTCCATGAGTAAATCGAAGTGGATCTAGCTATTATGAAAGCGGATTTAGTAGCAAAGGCAAAGAGGAAACAAAGGATACAGAGATAAGAATGGAGGAAGAGGGGAGAGCATAGGATATTGAAGGAAGAAAACATAAGAAAGAACAAGAAGAGAAGCAGAAGCAGGAAGTAGATAGGCGAAGTGCAATAATAGAAGAAATAACATAGAAACAAGTTGAAGAGAAGGAACTTAATTGACAACCAGTAGAGGAGGAGCGTGGATAGATGCAAGATACAAAGCTTTCTCAACAGTTTGAAGAGTTGATAGAGATCATATACATGGAGGAGGAACCAGAGTTGTAGAATCAAGATGTCAACTTGATGCCAAACACACAACAGGTCATTGTTTAGTCTCCACCACCTCCAATGGCAGAGTCAGCTCCATGGGAGGAAGAGGAAGTTTTTCCTCTTGATGATGATCTGGTTATGGACACACACAATCTATCGTACGATGAACTTCAGAAGAAGATTATACAAGCACGTAAGAAGAATTTTCTGGATGGCCTTGGATCTCCTAGTTTCATGAGAGAAAGGGGGATTATGGCTGACACCAAGAAGAATCCCAAAGCCTTTGCCATAGCCAGCTTAGCCTTCATAGGTGCAGCAAAATCCAATATTGAGTTTTTGATGGACGAGAATAAGGAATTGACAAAGAACTTGTAGGTTTCCAGGAAAGAGGTTGAACAACTTCGTGTAGCAGCTCAACACACAACTTCCGAACAAGTCCATCTGAAGGAAATGAAGGTATCGGTACTTGGTGAAGTATAGACACTTTGAGAGACCACGTGGAATCTCTATAAGGAGCTTGTTACTATGCATAAGGCAATTTTCCATGTGCATGGCTTGCAGCAGCAATGTAAATATTTTTTTAAAACTCTCAGGAATGTGCAAGCTGCAATCGCTGTCGTTCATGAATGATCATTGCGATACAGAGGGGAACTACTTGACTTCGGCAAGAAAATAAAACAACAGGCAAAGTTGGAGAAAGTAAGAGTGTGGATGTTGATCTAGAATATCACACAACTCACCTCATTCATTGGTAACATTCAGGCCTCGTATGCACGCTTATACAATAGTCTAGATTTCTTATTGAAGTACCACATGATCATATCAATTAGCTCACTCACTAAAGCCAAACCCGACAACTAGGTCAGGAATGAGATAGAAGAATACTTGGAGCAGCTTAGACGAATTGCTACCAAGGAATATTTGGAGGTGAAAAAACAGAATATGCAAAACTACATTGGTGGCACTGCCCAAGTGAGAACAATGTTGATCATGCTCCAGAAGGATGTTCAAACTGATTCCACATCATTGTACCAGGATTCCATGAAGGCTAGAGTCCACTTCCAGCCAGACACCATAACACAGTTTGAGGATGTCATCGTGCAGTACCAAGCTTGGCACCGATACATGATAGAGAGACATCAAGTGGAAGATATTGAGCTTGAGTTTCCCCAAACTCAAACATGATAGTTTTTTGTCTTGTTAGGTTGTCTAGTTGGCTATACCTTATTTTGTCTTATATGGGTATGAGTGTAAATTGCAATATTATTTGTAATTATTTGTAAGTGGAATTCCAAGTGTCAATATTGGAATGTGCAGAGTCATGATGTAATGTAATGAGTCCTTTTGTAAAGAAGTTGAAGAGTCACAAGGGAATTCCAAAAGTCACAAAGGGGAGCTGAAGAATCACCTCCTTTTGTTATAAATAGAACCTTATAACTCATGTAAATGGATTTTGGGAAGCCAAGCTTTTGTCTAGGATTAGGTTTAGAATCATAGGTTTGGGAGTTTGTGAGAGACTTGAAATGTCATGGATACTATTTCAAGGTAGATCACCCGCCCAATCTGTCAACATGTTCTTCCAATTTGAAATATAGAAATCCAAAATAAATATCCATTATAAATCATCTTCAGTTCTACCTTCCACAAGTTTATCCCAAATCGGACAATATCCTTTTCTTGAATGATGATATTGTAGTGTAGGAAGATTTGACACCCTTATGGTCAGTAGATCTTCATGGAAATGTTAATTGTGCAGTAGAAACATGTGTAGAAAGGTGTCACCAGTTTGGCAAATACCTTAATTGTTCTAATTCACACAGCTAGGCACTTTGACCTTAATGCTTGTGGTTGGGTATATAAGATGAATGTGTTGATCTAAAAGAATGGAAGAAACAAGATATAATTGGAACTTATCACAAGTGAAAAAATATGAATGACTATAGAGTGTTGTGGAAGCTTGGAACACTACCCCAGAGTTTATCATATTTTATGTCTTAACCCACCATTTGGACAAGTCTTGGCATATGTTGGGTTTAGAATATAAACCTAGCATGGATTGTTCAGAGATTTTCAATGCATCTATTGTTCATTACAATGGGAACATGAAACCTGGATTAGAGATAGTAATGACGAAGCATAGGCCTTATTGGGCAAAGTATATAAAATATGATCATCCTTTCTTACAAAGATGTAATATAAATGAGTAGTTATGACCTCAATATTCATACTGCAGATTGTCAGATGTAAAGTATAAATGCCCTTGATTATGGAAGTCTTGTATGTCCCTATTTATTTGATAGTTCATCTTGGTTCATTTGTTTCTGGAGTTCGAAAAGAGGTTTTTAGTTTATGGCTTAACAACTCAGGTTTTGTTTGGTCGAGTGCACTAGCCAAGTTTTGCAAATTTTAAGTCCTCATTATATTCTTTCATAGTTTGAAATAAACTCCTATATAAGTATTCTCTTACATTTAAACAATAAAGGAACATTTCCATGGCTCCTCTCATGTGGGAGATATGGAAGTCAATATAAAATTTAATGATTCTTTTTAGTTTACAAAAAAAAATTAAAAAATAATAAGAGTGTTAGATGGGGGGTTACAATGACACTTTAAAAAAGCTTTGCATCTTGAGAGATTTGATCGTTATCGACTCTTACTAGATTTGTGGTTAAAATGTATATAAATTGGTTTTATTTTCATAGCAAGAACAAGTCTCATGAGAAATATATCTATATTTTGTATTCTTGTTTCACTCCATAAAAAAAATATATTTAATTCTTTTTTAAATAACACGAAGGAAAAAATAAGGTTTTATTTAAAAGTTTTTTTTTTTTAAATAATACTTCTGTAATTTCAATTTGTGTAAATAGATCATTTGTAATTTTAAACTAGAGAGAGAAATAAAATAAAATTTGCTCTTTTTTTTTTATTAGATTGTTTTTAAATAATGTTGTTTCTAATTTCAATGTGTAAGAAACATAATCTTGTTGAGACATATGGATTTTCTATAATCTTGTTTTAATTCGCTTCAATATATATTTAACAATTTTAATCTACGGTTTCATTTCATCTATTTTATGTAAATTATGTAGGTGAACACGTGAGTCTGTGGCATGGGAATGGTTTCACTTAGTTAATGGTCCTTTTGTTCTCCAAGTCATTGTGTAGAGCTTTGGTTAGAAATTTATTTATTTTAAACCAAGGTTTCATTTGGTTTATTTTTTATCATTTTATATCGTTGAACATGTGTGAATTTATGGAAAAATGGTCTAGTTTAGTTAATGGTCTTTTTCTTCTCCAATTCATTGTGTGGAAGAATGGTCTAATGGTCTTTTTCTTCTCCAAGTCATTGTGTAATGTTTTGGTTAGAAAATTATTTATTTTAAATTAGGGTTTCATTTGGTTTATTTTTTTTATTATCATTTTATATGGTTGAACAAGTGTGAATTTACGGAGGAATGGTCTAATTTAGTTAATGTTTTTTTCTTTCTTTAGATTATAAGTATGTATGCTTATTGTGTGGAGTTTTTGTTATAAATATTTATTTTACTTTGACGATATTTGTGGAAACATATTTATGTTCTTTTAATAAAGAATCATTGGAGATTTGATCTTGAAAATTATTTATTAAATATTTTAAAAAATATTATAAATATATTTTTTAATAATATTAATTTTTTAAGAAGAGTTTATGATCAAGGGTACATATGGAACTTGAGAAATTAAGATTTGCATCTCGAAAAATTTGATCACTTTTTGTTTTTTATAAACCCAGAGTTAATATAGATATAAGCTCATTTTTTTAAATGATATATTATAAGTATCGATGTTCATAAAGAATGAATTGATGTTTATTAACATTTAACAACCATTTGATTTATATAACTAGGATGATGTTAAGAGTATTGAATATAATTCTAAATCACATATACTCATATAATTAATATGAATAATACTAATACACAGAAAATAAATATTCCTTGTATTTCTTTTCCATCACATTAAACTATTATCAAAAAGCTAAAATTGTTACAAAAATCTAGATAAAATTGTTTAGTTCTCAATTTTATTTTCGAAGGAGATTTTACATTGCATCTAACAACTAACTTTCATATTATTTAAATTTAAATTTTTTACTTTAAAAATTATAATTTCTACAATATTCATGACTTTAGGATTGATTTAAATGATCAAAACTATAATTTATATAACAACTTCTTTAACTAAGAAAATATTTTATTTATCTAATGTTTATGAAAACATTGAAAATGTGATGATTTAATTGTTTTAGAGAAGAGACCTAGAATTAGGCACTCTTATTGCAACGACATAAAATAAAATGTTCCCCAAAGAATTAGTATTAGATTTTTTTGTATTAATATAAATTGATTTCAACACATAATTCATCATATGAGTATAGGGCCATAGTTTATTTTTCGTTGTCTATATTTGGATTAAAATGGCTTTGTGCTCATATTAAAACAACTGCATGAGAATTAATGTCTATTATTTAAAAGAAACCCTAATTTGCACACTCAAGATTCTTGACTACTTCTAGTTATTCTTCTCGGGTTTTATCTAGTGCAAACAAATTTATGATTGGTATACTTTCGCCTTCTGTCACTTTTATTGCAAGTGGGTAGCTATCTTGTGGGAACACATAGTTAGTTGCACTTAGTTCAAAGTTTTGGAGTCTGCCAGATGTATAATTCCTTTCATATAATCATATTTTCCATTCTTTTGGGTGGAATCAAGCATGGAAGTAGTCATGAAAGCACCAGATAACAAGTTACTAACTCTACATACAATAATTCAAAACTTCTTTTATATCTTTGATGGTATCTTCTACCTTTTCAATGTTGGCATATATTTTTTTGTCCATAACTATATGAATATGAAATTCTACAAATCATTGTTACAATTCATGGGGGTGAAATCATCATAAATGTAGCAAGGGTGGACAAAGTATGTTTTAGATAGAGACAGAGTATGGAGTGAGATCATCACAAATATATCTAAAGGGTGGACATAGTATGTTTCAGATAGAGAAAAAAATGAACCCCTTGAGAGAATACCTACATCTAATTTCCAACTCCTACACATCTCCCCTATATTGGATTATAGAGCACCTCTCGACTCAATCAATACAGTATAATCTCTAATTCTATTTACTAATCTTATATTTTGACATGTTTTTAGAAAGCATAATCAAAAGACTATTAATCTCCTCTTTGTTTATTGCTTCATTTATCCATAGTTTGCATATTAATAACGAGACAAATGAAATTAGAAATTGATCATTTCCTATTTATGATATATGTTTGTGAGACTATATCTTGGTTTGGTAAGACTTCAAGGGCGAATTTACTTTTAGTGTTGTCTTTTCCAAGTTTGCATAGAAAAAAAAATAGTCTTCAACATTCTTTAAATAAAAAATTTCTTAAAGCCATAAATTTAATTTATGAGTTTTTTTAAACTTTACAATAATATAATTGTGGATATTATTTTTAAATAATCATATTTTCATTATAATCTATTTAAAATTTGAATCTAGTATGAAGTGACAATTTATTTGCACATATAAATTATATATTAAAAATGCATTTTTTAAAAATTATTATACCAATATATCTCATATATATATATATATATATATATATATTTCAAGTAAAATACGATAGAAAACCTTTCATCATTTATTTTCTTATATTTTTTAAATTAATAAATGTTTATAACAAATTTAGCCTCATATTTTTGTTCCATTCAACTGTTTAATCTTAAAATTTTCCATGTATTTTTCTTTTTTAAATTAGTGATATCTCTTACATGGCTATAAATGCTTATTATTTGTATGTATATTTGTATTCTATATGAGTGATTTCTTTGTGTTTTGAAACTTTTTTTAATGTGTACATTATTTGAATTTGATATATGTTTGATGCATATCTTATATAAAATGTGTGTATGATGTTATTTTGGTAATGTTATATCATAAGTGATTTTTCATTTTTATTTGGGTGTTATGTTGATGTATATAATATATTATTTTTTTTCAAGAAAAAATCGTAATTTTATTTGCCCTGAAAAGTTGAGAGCATTCAAAGCATATCAATCTTTCAGTGGATTCATGAGAAAATAAAGTAACTATATAAAAAATACATAAAATTTTGTGGGGTTAAGTGTGATAAAAATCATTTAACTTCCTCTTATTTCTTTTATTTTCTTTTATTTTTGCAACTTTTTCTAGACTCCTTGAGAGAGGGGGTTACTATAACCATTTTATTTCCCTCTATCCATGGAGGAGATTCTTTGTTTGCATCCAAACTCTAACATGAGCTCTCTTTTCACCGCTTGTATAGGTTTTATGGTTTCGACTGAAAACCATTAAACCTCGAAATTGAAATTGTGTTAGTAAATTTACAAAGTCAAATTTTACTTTGAGCTTGTAACATTCATTGTTGGAACCTTGTCTTCCATCTTAATAATGTAATGACCTAGCATGTTATGAAGTTAGTTTTCTTGAGCAACTTACTTCCCTTTCAGTGCATCTTTAAACGATATAGATCCATTTGGATTTGTGTTGGATTTTTTTTAGACTAAAGAGTCTTTGCAAATCCTTATATTTAATATGATAGCGGAGTTCTTTCCAAAGACATAATCTAGAAGCTTGCAAAAGTCCTCTAGCACTTTACCCTTGTATTCCAAAACGTGAGATGATTTGGTATCCCCAAATTTGTTTGCACAATCTGCATTAGATGGTCCGTGTCCAAAAAATGGACGTCTTCTCGTTTAGGTTTTTAATGAATATCTGAAGTTGCCCCAACGACTTCCATTCTGACATGAAGCGAACTAGACTTATTTTTGCACAATGTTCCATAGTCAGATCTGTAAGAGAATAAGGCCCTAGGGGCCATGGTGTCGGAAAAATCCTTGCAGCCTTGTCCTCGATAAACTTGAGAGAGGATCAAAGAGCCATGCTTCGTGGGATCGACGACTTATTAGGCCATTTTACCCTCCCTTCCGAAAGAGTCGCGAAAGTTCAAAATAACCATAAAACCTCTAATCTATCACCCAGATTTGACAGGTGATGGATCGGCTGTGAAACATGTGAATAATAAACCTTCTCCGAGACTTTGCAGATTTCGATCTGGTGATAAGGCACTGTCTATATCCAGTAAGGGCTAATCAGTTTGTCATAGGGCAATAAATGCCCTGGTACATGCATGCTGTATAACAAGACAACACACTGTCTTGATGGCTACATAAATTGAAAATAAAAACAGTGTGTTATATTGTTATACAGCATGCATACCAAGGCATTTAGTACCCTATGACAAACTGATTAACCCTTACCGTCCATACCCTGTCCAAATGTACTTTAGAGTCTTCAAAAATCACTTCATTCACGTGTTGAGGACATTGATCTCTTAGACTGCAAGCGCCATTTGCAACAAGGTCGAGTTTAAGCTCAACGACGATGGCCTGACAGATCTAACATACAAAACCCTAGCCATAGTTATCTCCCCTACCTGCAATCCTCTCCCATATAAATATACCTAACATATTGTTTGTTAATATCTATTTGTGTGATATTTTTTATTGCTTTTGCGAATGTCTAGGTTTAATACTTATATATGTATTTTCCATGATGTGCTGAATAAATGTTCATTGTTTCCTTATACGTATATACTATATATTACTATAATATTTTACTTTATGTTTTTTATTTGTTGTTTTATTCCATACATATTTATTTCCTTGTATTTTTACTAGCGTTCAAAGTTGTTACAATAATACACTCACTATGAGTTTAACATGCCATATATGAAAATAGATTCAGGGAAGGAGCATGACACTCCATCCTATTACCACTCATCTTACATATATTGTGTAGCTATTGCATTTTACAAATATACCACTATAATATTTATGATATATCATTTTATTTTGTATTACTTGAATATCTTTATATTATATAATTCAAATAAGTGTTTTCGCTCATGACTCAATGTTGCAACATCAGCATGGGTTTAGAAAACCAAAAATTTATAAAAATCGGGAAAATATCTATTAGAATCGGCAAGCATCAACAAAATTAAGATACCATCAAAATATCTGTAAAAATTGGCAAACATTAGCTCGGCCAAAAAATCATGATTTCGAGATAAACTTCTATATGCATGTTTTGTATATTTATGTAGTTGACTTTTTGATGTTGGTATGATATTCATATATTATATTTATTTTTCCTTATTTCTTTGATGTTCCATGATATGTTATTGTGCATTTGATATTTGTGTATTTGTATGTTAGTTGGTGTATGGTGTTTATGTATTTTGATATATTTTTATGTATATTATATTAATAGGGATGTTTGTTTTGGAATAGGTTACTTAGCATGCACAAATGAGAGGTTAGGATTTATCTTCAAAGCAATTATGGCCATTTTTTCCTTTTAATTAAATTGATTAATTAAAAAATTTGTTATATAAACAAGTGGCATGAAATGAAAAATGGTTTTTGAGGCATGTGGTATTGATAAATCATGGTATTCAACTGATATTGACCCATGGTATTGCAACAAATCCTATTTACAAATTAAAAATCTTACTCATGAAATAGGGGTGAATTTCCATTGTTAATAATTTTGTTACATATTTATTTAATTTGTATATTAATTATTTTTGGTGAATTTCCATTGTTAATAATTTTGTTACATGTTTTTTTAAGTATATATTTGCTTAATTTGTATATTAATTATTTTCATAATTTTTTTTTTTAACTGAAATGGGTATTTTTATTTATAGGTTGCCGGAGCCAGATCAAGCATTACAATTCACTGTTTCATACAATACATTTCTCTGCTTTTACAAGTCTGCCTTGCCCTTTTAGGGAATAATTTCCATATTCGGTGCCCTTGCATTTATGCTGATCATGCTCTTTTCAAGAGTACATCCTGTGTTTGCTAATTTGTTTGCTTCTGTGTTTAATTCTCTGAGGATATGGAAGAGTTGTACAGAGGAAAAATCCTTCATGAGTCTATTTACTCTTGTTAGCTGCTTGTTTAGAGCTGGGTCCTTGAGTCCTTTCTTGTTTATTAGAGATTTTATCAGCAGTTCTGAGTCTCCAAAAACTATGATTTCCTTTGAGTTTCCTTTTCTGGCCAGTTGACAAGCTTTTAAAAGACTGAGTACTTCTGCCTGATTGTTGGTTTCAAGCCCAAGTCCCCAGCTGAATTCCTCTTTTCTCCCATTCTGAAGGTAGATGACCCCCCCGCTCCTGACCTGCTTGGATTGCCTTTCGAGGCTCCGTCAAAGAATATAGTGCATTTTCCTTGTGATTTCCACCACTTCCGGAAACTGTCCAAGGTGTCTCTAATCTGCCAATTTTCCTTGTGAATTGGGCGATTGATAGATGATGGTCTCGGCGTGGGTGAGAAGCCTTCCAGCCATGCCTTTTCTTCATTTCGAAGGGAGCTTTCTTTGACATTGGATTGTCTCAGAGTTTCTATTAGGAGGTTCTTGGCCTGCTTCGCTATAGTTTCTACAGTGATTTCTTTCTGATTGAAAACAGATTCGTTCCAGGAAAGCCACAACTTCCAGCAGACATATTTTGGAGCTGCATTCCACACCTTATGCCAAAGAGATTTATCAATGATGCTATAGGGGTATCGAGCTTTCCAAGACATGAACATGTCTGTAATCGAACAATGTGCTGGGGGTCTCACATTCAACCCTGTCAAGAAGCTAGTCCAGGCTTTCTGTGCATACTCACAATCGATGAACATGTGGACTGTGGTTTCCAAAGCATTTTTGTAGAGCACACATCGATGAGGGCCAACAATGTTTCTTCTACACAGATTATCTCCAGTCAGGATTTTGTTGTGCAATAAAGTCCAATAGAAGAAGTTGATCTTGGGAATACTGAAATTTTCCCAAATCTGTTTCCACACTGATTCCGGATACGGAGAATCCTTTTTAACTTGCATCTATAGGTAACCTTGCTTGGCTGTTTACACCCCTATTTTTCCCCATCCCCATGAATCTTCCTCATCCTTATGCACTGGAGTAAAGTCTGTAATTGCATCTGTGAAAATTTTTAAGTGGTCTTTTAAGTGCGCTGGAATGTTAGGCAATGACCAGCACTGCCAATTTCCTTTGTTGTCCCACTCTACTATATCCTCTATTTTTCGGATTGCTTTTGAACTTAACCAGGCTCTTAAATCAACAATTTCATTAATGGCTGAAAGTGGAGGGTGGCCCATGATTCGATCTCTCCACAACAATGTATTTTTACAATTCCCTGGAATTTTATACAGATGGGTTCTAAAGAATTCGATCCCTTTACAGCAGAGCCTCCAAGCCTGCGTTCCTCTGGAAGAATGCATTGGATTGAAGGAGGTGATCGATTGATTTTGAAGGTACTTGAGATTTAAGAGCTGACTGATAGGGTGCGAAGGCTCGGTTGTTAATTGCCACAGAAGTTTACAACCCAAAGCTAGATTTGCTTGCTGGGGGTCACGAATTTGAAGTCCGCCTTCGGCAATGGGACGCTTCACTATTTCCCAGTTAATAAGATGAAAACGATCGTTGTTTCCCTTCCCATCGTTCCACAAAAAATTCCGCATTAGGCAAGAGATTTGATCTGCGATTTGCCGTGGTGCCATCAGCCGAGAGGCTTGGAATGTTGGCAAGGCAGAAAGCACATAACGTATTAGAGTGAGTTTGCCACCCGTAGTGAGCCAAACTCTGCCCCACGTTGCAATTTTTTTTTTAAACTTAGTAATCACCTCCTCCCACAAGTGATTACGATTGGATCCCATCGTCAGAGGTAAACCAAGGTATTTTATTTTGTCTCACGTTGCATAGCCTTTGAACCCCAATTCGTTGGCAATCCTATCAATTGCTTGATGGTCTGTATTCCGACCATAAATAACACTTTTCTTCTCGCTGACTAATGCTCCGGAGATGCTGCAATACTTTTGGATAATAGTTTTGAATGAGTTAGCAATTCTCATGGATGCGCCCCCGAGAAGGAGTGAGTCATCGGCAAAGAGCGCGTGATTCACTGGGGCTATACCTTGTACAATTCTTATCCCAAGAATGGAACCGAGTTGTTTCTCCTGAGTCAGCTTCCTGCTTAGTGAATCAGCCATCAGTATATAGAGAAAGGGAGAAAGAGAACAGCCCTGCCTCAATCCCCTGGTGGCTAAAAAAAACTCTATTGGTCTGCCGTTCACCATTGGGGCGATCCAGATGTTTTCAATGCAATCTTTGATGAGGTTTATGAAATCCTAGTTAAATCCAAAGGCTGCTAGAACCCTGAACAGGAAAGAACGGTTAAATCGATCAAAAGCATTACACATATCCAATTTGATAATCATACCTTGTTCTTTCCGAGTTTGACTGGAATGGAGGGCTTCTTGGATCTGAATGACATTGTCAAGGATTTGTCTGCCTTTTACGAATCCACCTTGAGCGGAGAGATAAGCTTTTGGAGAAGGGGCTTAATTCTGTTAGCCAGCAGTTTGGCCACGATCTTGTAGGATGAATTGCAGAGAGAGATCGCCCTATATATGTCGAAGGAGCCTGGGTTTGTTTCCTTGGGGATTAAAGCGAGGAAGGTGGAGTTTATTCCTCCACCCACTTTTGTCTTCCTCAGGATTCCTCTTATCATTATGAAGAGATCATTTTTGATTGTTTCCCAACAAATTCTATAAAAATGAACTGAGAATCCGTCGGGTCCTGGAGCTTTGTTTGGTTCCATGGACCATACTATATTAGTTATCTCTTATTCCGTAAGTGGGCTCAAAAGAGAATCGTTATCATCCTCGCTGACTAGATTTGGAATGGTTGTGAGGAACTCTTCTGCATCCTCCTCGTTCCCGTTTCTTTCCGCACTTAGGAGATTCTGAAAATGGTTAACAACTGCTTCTTTGATTTGAGAAAATCCTTTATACACCTGACCACTAGTGCTGGTAATTTCTGCTATATGATTGCGTGAAAGGCGAGCCCTGCACTGTCTATGAAAGTATGTGGTGTTTCTGTCTCCAGATTTGAGCCACAGGCTTCGAGACTTTAGGCGCCAATGTTCTTCTTCAGTTCTAAAAGAGAAATATGCATTCCTTTGGGCAGATTTTTCATTGTCTAAGTCTGTGGGAGAGGGATCTTTATCCTCCATTTCAAATTGTATTCTTTCCAACTGAAGAACTGCTTCCTTCCTCTGCCTAGTGGGTGTTTGCATATATTTCTTTATCCAATCTTTAAGAGTTTTTTTTGTGTTTTTTATTTTTTGTTCCCACACACAGCTTGGGGATCCGAGGACATCTATCCTCCATGTTATTTGAACTGTTTCATGGAACCCTTCTTTACCTGCCCAGAGAGGGCTGAAACGAAATGGGAGAGGACCAAGGTCTTCTTCTTCTTTTATGCATAAAAGGATTGGCTTATGGTCCGATGTGAGCTTAGGAAGGATCTTGGAAAAAACCATTCTGTTGTCCATCATTAATGAGCTGCTGATGAGAAATCTGTCCAACCTAGCAGAGATTTGATCTTCTCCTGTTCTATTAGTAGACCAGGTGTATTTTCGTTTCACGGGTTTGAAGTCAACTAAGTCCCACTGTAAAATCAGATTTCCCACTGTATTGATGAAAGGATCCCTAGAGTAAATCCCTCCTCTTTTTTCTTTGGGATCTAGGATAATATTCAGATCACCGCCTATGACTATATTTGAGGGATTGATCTGCTCTATATATTCCAAGAGTGTCCTCCAACACTCTCTCTTTTCTTCATAATGAACAGGAACATACAAGTTAAACAGAGCGAGGGATAGATTGCTTACAGTGTGGCGCAGTTCTGGGAAGATCCAAGGTTGGGACTCAGAGGATCGTTCTATTGAGAAGTATTTTTTTGACCAGAAAGTGCCTATTCCGCCGGCCGAGCCCCTTGCACTGAGTGCCTTTCCTGAGTCATATTTCCATTTCATACTGTTGGTGTTTAGAAGGGCTTCCCCTTCTATTTTAGTCTCTTGGAGCATAAGGATGTCCGCGGTTTCCATCTTCAGTAAGTCTTTAATAGCCTCTGCCTTATTGGGATTACCCAGTCCCCTACAGTTCCAAGAGACCAGCTGCATAATTTACCACTTGATGGCATGGGGCCTCCTCCCTTAGACGTCCTTGGTTTTGTATTTCTCCCGATGGTCATTTCAATGGTAGTTTGACTGCCTAGGTTTTTCTGCTGTTCTGATTCTTCTTCCCTAGTTTCCTTGTTTGTTCTTCTTCCCACTTTTTTTAATGGCCTTTCAAATGTTTCCTCATCAGATGAGCCCGTATTTTCTTGATTCTTCTTCTTTTGTTTTATGATGTCGACATAAGAAGGTGAAGGAGTATTGCTAGAATTCGGATTTGGGATGTTACCTGGCTCTTGTATGTCTGCATTATTCATCTGTGGTGGATCTTCCTATTCGGCCTTTGAAGGATCTGCCGGTGGTGTAAGAAATTCGAAGGGGTTTTTATCTCCTGCAATGCTGTTAGCTTCCCTACTTCCACTGTTTTGATTGCTTGTGTCTTCTTGCCCTGATTTGTTCCCTGTCTCTTTTGCTTTGTTTTTGTTGTTCTGCCTGCTGCTTGCTGTTCTCTTTGCTTGCTTCCACTGCTCGCCTTTTTCTTTTTCTGTTGTTTCCTCATTTTTTTTTGCAATATCTTGCAAAATGCCCATATTTGTGGCAATGTCGACATTTAAAGGGAAATTGTTCATAATCTAGTTCTTGAATGTGCGACCAGTCTGCCACTGAAGGTTTCATAACTTCAAGGAGCCCGACCTCCAGATCGACTTCCACACAGATGCGAGCGCAGGAAAATTGATCCTTCCTCGGAGCCTGATCAATATACCTGCCTAGGGCGTTGCCAATGGATTTCAGCGAACTCTGGCTCCAACAGTGGAGAGGGAGGTGCGGGAGGCGCACCCAAACAGGTACGACTTTGGGCACATCTTGAGCAGGATCAAAATCTGGATGCCATTTGTTCAAATATAACCCTCGAGGGCCCATAAAATAGGGTCCATTTCTGAAGATCAAGCTTCGGTCTTCCTCATTGTCAAACACGAAGACGAAGAACCCTTTGCCTACAAAATGGCTTTTTATTCCTTCCTTAACCAGCGGGATCCAGTTTCGATTGACCCATTCATCTACTGCCTTCGGGGATGGCCATAGCCCTGTGAACTGGCTAATGAGGCCCCTTTCAACAAGGTTTAGCACTGTTCTACACGCATCTTCTACCGGTAGAGACACCGTAGGGATGTTGTCCAGCTTTTTTACGAACTTTTGTTGCGAAAGCGAGATCGGTCGCTTATCAGTTGCTACAACAAGGGCGCGGAATGCATCTAGATCTGAAGGCAAAGGGGGATCGCCTCCATTCGCCATGATCGGTGGGGGCAGGGGTTAGAGCAGGGGCCCCATGCACCAACGCAGATCGTCCGCTAGAGCTGTCAAAGCGTGATTTCTAAACGGATCCTGAGCCTCTTCAATCCAAAACGTCCCGCACACCGAAGTTCTCATCAAAGAGCAGAGCTCCACGCCCAGATCGGGCAGGGCAGAGCCGAGCCCAGGGGAAGCAGAGCAGTCACAGAAGGGAGCCACGCGCGCGTTCAAAATAATTATTTTCATAATTAACCATAACAATATTAATTT
>APFE030683698.1:0-13732 GCA_000404065.3 Pinus taeda | reverse complement strand
CAAGAGTTGCGGTGGTGCAGTAAAACGACCACTGCAAGCCATGAGCGAGGTTGTGCCTCAAGAAGGAAGAAAGAAAATTTGCAGTGAACATGAAATACATAGATTGGATGCTAAATACACAAGTTTCTGTTAGCATATCTACATTCAAAGGTAGTAATTACAGACCTATTTTGGTGACATTTTTTATTTGTTTATGGTTAGTTCAATTCTTTTCATATATTTATTTTTCCAAGTTTGTGCTTGTTCATTGCGCACAGGTTGTCGCTATTAGGCAATTTGATTGGAATAGAGGGCAAGGAAACAGAGAATTGTGCCAGAACATCATGGAAATGCATGGGAACTTTGACAAACTCAAGACTTGAAAACGACAATCAATGATGTAAATTAAGATAAGTGGTAGGAAGAAGAGTTGGGACTGTGCAGTAAACCGTCACTGTAAGCCCTCGCAAATTAGACTTTTGAAGAGGGCCACAGAAACATGAGACTAAAGCCCTGAAGGCTGAAGCTTCTCTAAAACTAACAGAAGCACAAGCAAAGGTCAACATTTAAGCTTTTGGAACAATATATGTGCTTTATGTTCCTGTTAAGATATAAAAATATAAATGAATATTGTCATTTGTTGCAATTATTTTTAAAAAGAGAAATGAATTATTGTTATATCTTGCCATGTGTAGGACCAGGCTTTGTTCTTGTCCCAGCCAATGCTTTGTCCAAACTTTAATTGCTTTGGAGGCTTTGGACCTTAGTTCCTTATATCTTGTTCCTTTGACCGTAAATGTCCCACTGCATGCATGTCAGGCAGGAGATCAAAGACAGGGATACTACCTACTTCACCTCTGCCCATCATTGGTCACCCTCCCCATATACCATTGCTATCTTTAGCCCCGTCTATTGGTCATACTCACTCTACCTTTGTATTTCTGGATTCATTGAATCGACACTAAAGGGCAACGTGACAAGCAAATTGAACCATGTTGAACGTATGACCTTTTCAATTTCGGGCTGATCTAACTATATCGAGGATTCTAAGCACCCAAGTTTGCCTCAATTTTGTGTGTGGTTGCTAAGCTTTGTACTTTTCAGAAGTTATATTTATCCCTGATACTAAGGTTTGTGGTAAGCTATCCCACTTTTTTATTTTTTTACCCTTGTTAGTTTAACTGCTTTTATATATTTATGTTTGTAAATTTGTGCGTATTCATTGTATAGAGGTTGTCAACAACTTGGCGGGAATGGAGTTGCAGAGAGTTGTACCAAGGCAGCATGGAAACTTTGGAAACTTTGACAAACTCGATACCTGTAAAAAACAAACAACAATGATGCAAACTAAGATAAGTGGTGGGAAGAGGAGTTAGGATGGTGCAGTAAAAAGATCACTACAGTAAAACCATCACTGGACATGATCAAGGTTGATCCTCAAGAAAGAAGAAAGAAAATTTGCAGTGAACATGAAATACACATACTAAAAGGGCTGAGAGGAAAAAATGGATTGGATGCTAAATGCAAAAAAGCTTTTGCTAACATATCTCCATTCAAAGGTAGTAATTACAAACCTATTTTACTATGGTGACATTTTTTATTTGTTTAGGATTTTTTGGTTGGCTGACCCTCGAGGATTTGAACATTGTTTACATAATACTTCTATGGCGATAGGCAATTGATCTGACCTATTGTTTATGTTTAGTTTAGTTCTTTTCACATATTTATTTTTCCAAGTTTGTGCTTATTCATTATGCACAGGCTGTCGCTATTAAGCAACTTGATGGGAATGGAGGGCAAGGAAACACAAAGAATTGTTCCAGAGCAGCATGGAAATGGATTGGTAATTTGACAAACTCAAGCCTTGTAGAAAAACAACAATCAATGATGGGAATGGAGGGCAAGGGAACACAGAATTGTTCCAAAGCAGCATGTTGATTAATGGGAATGGAGGGCAAGGAAACACAGAGAATTGTTCCAGAGCAGCATGGAATGGACTGGAACTTCGACAAACTCAAGACTTGTAGAAAAACAACAATCAATGATGGGAATGGAGGGCAAGGGAACACAGAGAATTGTTCCAAAGCAGCATGGGAATGGATGGGAACTTTGACAAACTCAAGACTTGTAGTAAAACAAATATCAATGATGCAAATTAAGATAAGTGGTAGGAAGAGGAGTTGGGACGGTGCAGTAAACTGTCACTGCAAGGCCATGATCAAGGTCGAGCTTCAAGAAAGAAAAAGCCATGATTAAGGTCGATCCTCAAGAAAGAAAATTTGCTCTGAAGCATGAAATACACCGATAGACTGACTAAAAGTGTTGGGAGGAAAAGTCTCTGTTACCTTATTATCTATCTCCATTCAAAAGTAATACTTGGTAAATGTTGTCTGCCACAATAGTCCAAAACACTAATATAGGCGATGAATTAAGCAAAGGAGCTTTAAAAAGATGGCATAGATGTCTTTTTGGGCTGTTCTTAGAAATCGAAGGACATCATAGTACAGGGTTATCATCAATCACAAACTCTGGGGATTCTCAGTCTTCACATCCCTCATTCAGTTCTAGTGGCATCATCATATTCAGGTCTAATGATTCAACTTATGTCAGAAATCGAAGGACATCAGGTCTAATGATTCAACCTAAGTCAGAAATCAAAGGACATCATAGCAATGTTTTTTGGGCTGTTCCTATCAAATCGGATGGTGCAGTAAAAAGATCACTACAGTAAAACCATCACTGGACATGATCAAGGTTGATCCTCAAGAAAGAAGAAAGAAAATTTGCAGTGAACATGAAATACACATACTAAAAGGGCTGAGAGGAAAAAATGGGTTGGATGCTAAATGCAAAAAAGCTTTTGCTAACATATCTCCATTCAAAGGTAGTAATTACAAACCTATTTTACTATGGTGACATTTTTTATTTGTTTAGGATTTTTTGGTTGGCTGAACCTCGAGGATTTGAACATTGTTTACATAATACTTCTATGGCGATAGGCAATTGATCTGACCTATTGTTTATGTTTAGTTTAGTTCTTTTCATATATTTATTTTTCCAAGTTTGTGCTTATTCATTATGCGCAGGCTGTCGCTATTAAGCAACTTGATGGGAATGGAGGGCAAGGAAACACAAAGAATTGTTCCAGAGCAGCATGGAAATGGATTGGTAATTTGACAAACTCAAGACTTGTAGAAAAACAACAATCAATGATGGGAATGGAGGGCAAGGGAACACAGAATTGTTCCAAAGCAGCATGTTGATTAATGGGAATGGAGGGCAAGGAAACACAGAGAATTGTTCCAGAGCAGAGCATGGAATGGACTGGAACTTCGACAAACTCAAGACTTGTAGAAAAACAACAATCAATGATGGGAATGGAGGGCAAGGGAACACAGAGAATTGTTCCAAAGCAGCATGGGAATGGATGGGAACTTTGACAAACTCAAGACTTGTAGTAAAACAAATATCAATGATGCAAATTAAGATAAGTGGTAGGAAGAGGAGTTGGGACGGTGCAGTAAACTGTCACTGCAAGGCCATGATCAAGGTCGAGCTTCAAGAAAGAAAAAGCCATGATTAAGGTCGATCCTCAAGAAAGAAAATTTGCTCTGAAGCATAAAATACACCGATAGACTGACTAAAAGTGTTGGGAGGAAAAGTCTCTGTTACCTTATTATCTATCTCCATTCAAAAGTAATACTTGGTAAATGTTGTCTGCCACAATAGTCCAAAACACTAATATAGGCGATGAATTAAGCAAAGGAGCTTTAAAAAGATGGCATAGATGTCTTTTTGGGCTGTTCTTAGAAATCGAAGGACATCATAGTACAGGGTTATCATCAATCACAAACTCTGGGGATTCTCGGTCTTCACATCCCTCATTCAGTTCTAGTGGCATCATCATATTCAGGTCTAATGATTCAACTTATGTCAGAAATCGAAGGACATCAGGTCTAATGATTCAACCTAAGTCAGAAATCAAAGGACATCATAGCAATGTTTTTTGGGCTGTTCCTATCAAATCAGATTTGCAAGCCCACTTCAGAAATTGAAGGACATAGCAGAAGTTTATCATCAATCACAAACAAACTCTGAGGATCCTCATCGTCTTCCCATCTCTTATTCGGTTCTAGTGGCATCTTCATATTCAAGTGTAACAATTCTTATTTATGTCTAACAGTTCTTGGATCCAATGTTTAGCCTGTAAAAACAATATTGCCCCCCAATAGACTGGTTTTCTTTCCCAGTTAGTTTTTATGTTGGACAGCAATTTGGATATTGTAAATTGCACCAATAAACCACATATTTATTTTGGGCCCAGCACTGTGTACCCTTTGTGATAATACAAGTAATGTTCCTGTACTTTAAACTTAGTTTCTATACTGGTCAGCAATTTGGATATTGTAAATTGCACCATAAACCACATATTTATGTTGGGCCCAGCACTGTGCCCTTCGTGCTAATACAAATGTTGGGCCCAGCACTGTGCCCTTCGTGCTAATACAAATGTTGGGCCTACAAGCAATGTTCTTGTACTTCAAAATCAGTTTCTATGCTGGTCAGCAATTTGGATATTGTAAATTGCACCATAAACCATATATTTATGTTGGGCCCAGCACTGTGTGCCCTTCGTGCTAACACAAATATAGCAAATAATGTTCCTGTACTTCAAAATTAATACATTGAGCAAATAATGTTTCTGTACTTTAAAATTAATACATTGTGAAATAAATGAACCGAGTATCTTCATAACTAGCTCTCAATAGTAGCCCTACAGTGGACTTCTTTAACAGTTCTACATGTCTATATTTTATGGAATTTGAAGTTTTGGTTCAAAGAGTGTCATGATTTTTCCCACTTAACTTAAAAATCAATTTAGTGCAAAACTATATATATTTCAAGGTTGAGCTGCAAACCTGACAGTGTCTTCAATGCATTTTATTGCTAACAGTGTTTTCTCCCTACAGTGGACTTCTTTAACAGTTCTATATGTCTAGATTTTATGGAATTTGAAGTTTCGATTAAAAGAGTGTCATGATTTGTTCCACTTAACTTAAAAATCAAGCTAGTGAAAAATTATATATATTTCAAGGTTGAGCTGCAAACGACTTGAATGCATTTTATTCCTGAGTGTCTTCAATGCATTTGATTGCTAATAGTGTTTTCTTTAAGTATCCGTAAAGGGGATCACTATGTGTTTATTCTAAGATATCCTATATCCTATTTATTTGGTGTTGTGTTCTCAGATGTTATTGATGTTCCTGGCTTTTGAATGGAGAAGGTGGTTTGAGCTTCCAGAAGGCGGGAGAACCCTTAAAAGGTAGAAAGTTTAGGTGCGTAGCAAGCTTAGATAGGAAGTGGGGATTAGACTAGTTATTGTACATTACAGAAAAGTATTTCATGCACAATTGCATGGGTAGGGACAAATGTGTAGGGACACCTGCAGGCCAAATTGGCATCACAATGTAAACAACAACCCTCTAATTTTCATGCACAATTGCATGGGTAGGGACACCTGCAGGCCAAATTGGCATCACAATGTAAACAACAACCCTCTAATTTTTCTGCACAACTGCAATGGTAGGGACACCTCCAGGGCAAATTGACATCACAATGTAAACAACAACCCTTTAATTTTTCTGCACAACTGCAATGGTAGGGACACCTCCAAGGCAAATTGGCATCACAATGTAAACAATAACCCTTTAATTTTCCTGATTGCACCCGTTTTTCAGCACAACTGCAATGGTAGGGACACCTCCAGGGCAAATTGGCATCACAATGTAAACAACAACCCTTTAATTTTTCTGCACAACTGCAATGGTAGGGACACCTCCAGGGCAAATTGGCATCACAATGTAAACAATAACCCTTTAATTTTCCTGATTGCACCCGCAGCCTTGTGAGACAGCTTGTTGTGAGAAGACCCTGAGAAGTATTGCCTCTTTCAATGTGCATTTGTATTTATAGATAGATTTTCATTGATTTCTTCACTGTTCGTGAACTATGAATCCAAGATGACGAATACATTCTTCTGATTTCAACTTCCCCCTTCAATGGCACATAGGTCATTTGTATTGCAAAGTTTATAAGTCCTAATCTGCCAATCGAAACATTTGTTGTAGTCAAAGTAAAATGAAATTGAAAGTGTCTCAATCTGACTAACTACAAATTCCACAGTATCCTGGTCTTTGTGCTCTAATGTGTGTTTTGTACTTATAGTTAGATTTTCATTAATTTTTTCCATTGTTCCTGGACTATGAAATCAAGATGACGAATACATTCCTCTATTTCAAACCACCCCATCAATGGTACAAATGTCATTTGTATCAATGATAATAATTGCAAAGTCTGGAAGTCCTAATCTTCCAATGGCAGTTGTACCAATGATAGTAATTGCAAAGTCTGGAAGTCCTAATCTTCCAATGGAAGCATTTGTTGTAGTCAAAGTAAAATGAAATGCCAATCTCACTCTTGAATGGTACAAATGTCATTTGTATCAATAATAATAATTGAAAAGTCTGGAAGCCCTAATCTGCCAATGGAAGCATTTGTTGTAGTCAAAATAAAGCGAAATGCCAATCTCACTCTTGAAAGTAGTGTTTCAATTTGATTAATTACAAATTCCACATTATCCAGTCTTTGCGCTCTTTCATGGGTCTCGAAGTATCACTGTATTTATTGTTGTATTCCTCTTACAAATTCCACATTATCTCAGTCTGTGCTCTGGGTCTCAAAGTATCACTGTATTTATTGATATATTCATCTTGTTGAATTGTTGGATCATTTAATGGTATTTGTTAGTAGAAGTAAGTAAAAATAAGTTAGGTTTTGATCTAGTCCTAACTTACTTGTTATTTTATTAGACAAACACTAACGAATAGCTTTGATAAAGCGACACTAATTCATGACTAATTAGCTCATTCTACAACTAAGATAAATTCACTAACTCATTCTACCACTAAGATAAATTCTCTAACACAATCTCGATCAAAGTCACCACTTTTTACCTCTGAAAATGTTTGATTCCTCTTAGATTGAAATAAAGAAAACTGAACTGAGCAAAACTAGAAAACTTTCATATTTTGAACCACCACCCTTTTACACCTGTTTCACTTTACAACCTGTTTCACTTTACCTCAGAATAAACTTAACCTATAGAATCCTCTGGCAATGGAAACCGAAGACGAGGATGAAATCATTGGTAAGTTAAAGAGATCTTTAGATGTCCATATGAAACCACCACACTTTTACACCTGTTTCACTTTACCTCGGAATAAACTTCACATATAGAAATCCTGTGGCAATGGCTGGAGATGAGAATGGAATCATTGGTAAGTTAAAGAGATCTTTAGATGTCCATAGAACAAAGCAATGCAGAGGATAGATGGGCAGAGCTAATCCATAGGACGGTGTAGCGAATCACATAGTACATTGTTGTAGGTGTTGTAGCAACTCACATACTAGGACGGTGTTGTAAGTGTTAGAAGCAACTCACATAGAAATAGGTGTTGTAGCAACTCACATAGTAGGACAGTGTTGTAGGTGTTAGAAGCAACTCACATGGTAGGATGGTGTTGTAGGTGTTAGAAGAAACTCACATAGAAAGACGTTTTTGTAGTCGTTGAACCCTCTTGGGTTGAGGATGAGAGTCCATAGGAGTGTTCCACCTCTTCATAAATCTTCAACTAGCTCAACCTTTCTAAAATATATAATTATATCAAATCCCCAATCAATCTAATGTGATGTATAATAGTAGATTTTAAAATATATAATTATATCAAATCCCCAATCAATCTAATGTGATGTATGATAGTAGATTTAGTAGATTTATTGCAAAAAATAATATACTTCATTGTGGTGATCCAACACCAACCTTCACCTAGCTCAACCTCCCTTAAAAAAAAATATAATTTTACCAAATCCCTACTCAGCCTCCATGAAAAGAAATATAATTTTACCAAATCCCCAATCTAATGCGATATATAATAGTAGATTATAAAAATAATGTATTTCATTATGGTGATCCAAGTTCTTATTAAGAGGGTTGATACCTCTATCTTTGGTTTATTGGAACTCCTTTCGAGGTAGAAAAGTTGATTAGTGTAGGAATGATACAGGACCAAGCCAAAGCCAATTTAGATGCCTTGAGACAAAATAACAAATCAACAAAGCTAATAAAGAAGTTGATTAGTGTAGGAATGATACAGGACCAAGCCAAAGCCAATTTAGATGCCTTGAGACAAAATAACAAATCAACAAAGCTAATAAAGAACACCCTAACATGAAACAACAAGCTTTTCAAGTTTACTGCTTCATCCTCTAGTAGCAAGATAGGAAGGAACCAACCCCATAAATTCTTCAACAGGACATTGCCCAAAATATCAACCTCGATGCCATCACGAAAAACATTACAGTGACGAATAATAGATGATTTGCTTAGTTTGCACCTGGGTTATGAAGAAATCACGAGGTAATCACATACTTTTGTTGCTTTCACCCATCGCAGCGCCTCAGAAAAGCCCCCTGTGACTCCCACTTTCAGTACCTTTTGGATGTGGATTTACTATAGGCGGAAGCGCTCTGTCCATAAAACCAAGGAAAAAAAATATGACGCTATATACCAACTACAAATTGTAACTGTCTGAAAAACTCAAATTACACAGAAATGGCAATAGAAACTTAACATTGTCAGAAAAAATCGACTTTCGTTGGTAAATTGTAGCATATAAATGTACGTGTGTGCAGATTGAATAAATGGCCTGCTGAGCTCTATTTTGCATTTACTTCGTGTGATTACTGGGGTGACATGTAGAAGTATTTGGGTTTGAATGAATCGAATTCTGCGTTTATTCTTTCTGACAGTTCTTTGTAAGGAAATTCGTGGTAGCTCTACGTAACTTTCATGTTTATAGAGACATGATAACAGGGTAGCTCTACATGCTTCGGCTGTTGCAGATAAATGGATATTCCATATTTTTACGAGTTCTTAACGTAAATTGGGTATTTTTATTAAATGGCAGTACATAAGTCAATATATCTTTCTCTCTTTTGTAGAGCTCCTTATCATCTAAGTGATTATGGTTAGAAGGTTATTTGTCACACATCATAGTTATTTTGGTCTGGTCACCACTTATTTGTTGTTTCCCATTTCATAGCTATGACATCTCTGTCTTATTGCAACCTTATTATATGTAATGATTTTTTCTTCAGCGAAAATGGGCACAAAGGTTCTGTAGGGAATATTGTCCAAGAATGGAGTGTATCACACGACTGTTGTTTATCGTCATGGTTGTAATGAGCAAATCAGGGTCAATTTACACTGTTGTTTAAATATTTTTGTTGTTTTAACTTTATGATCTTGGGCTTCTTCTAGATTTGTCCATCTACATAAGCTAAGCTGCCTTTATTCTTATTCAGTTTAAATGAAACTTCTTCTAGATTTGTCCATCTACATAAGCTACACCGCCTTTATTCTTATTCAGTTTAAATGAAACTTCTTCTATATTTTTCCATCTACATAAGCTACGCTGCCTTTATTCTTATTCAGGTTAATTTCATTTTTTTAAGTGGATAATGTATTTGAAAAAAACGCTGAAGCTGAGCCATCTTGTGAAATTCTCTCAAATCCATTTCGAGTTGTTCCAGCGCAGGAAAAGTATATTAAGTTTTTTTAAGCCGAGCTATCTTGTGAAATTCTCTCAAAGTCACAATTGTCTCAAATCCATTTCGAGTTGTTCCAGCGCAGGAAAAGTATATTAAGTTTTTTTTGAAGAGAGCACATATGTGCCCATCTAATTAATGCCTTCAGGGTTTGTTTTACTTAGGGTCCCCATGCCATTGTTTTACTAAGAGTCACCAAGCCATCAGACCCAGAAGCGTATTTTGAGTGATTCATCACCTTCATCATTAACGTCATCTGGAAATTCGCATCAGCTATCTGTTGAGGATGGAGAACCTCAACCAGAACAATCTTTTGACTAAAACACATGGTCCAACTGATTGGATAGTTTTTAACCGGAAGAAATCGTTTCTTGAAAGATTCCTTAGAAACAATCTTTTGAATAAAACACAATCTAACTAATTGGACACTGTTTTACTGGAAGAAATCGTTTGTCGAACAGATTCCTTCGAAACGACAGACCTTCCAAAAGGTCCTCTTTATTTGCATTTTTAGAAGTCATTATGTGGTTTGGTTTAATTTTACCTTTATTTGCATTTTTTAGAAGTCATTATGTGGCTTTGTTTAATTTTACCCATGTATTTATCTTGTCCGGTCCAAAAAGAGGCACTACTATTGGTTTGATTGAAGGATTCTACCTTTGAGGTTTCACCAAGATTATATGAAGTCCTTGAAGTAGTATGAAAATTCTTGTATGAAGTAATAATATCACATTACAAGATTCAAATCTTTAATATTTTAAGCACATAAAGATAAAAAGATTATAAAGATAAAAAAATTATAAAGACGAAAATGACTTGTAAAAGAAAATCGGTATTATTTTTCATATTTTAAGATTCTTGCATTGGCACTATTTTTCATATTTTGAGATTCTTGTATGAAGATTCAAGATCCAAATAAAGATAAATATTAAAAATATGAAGATTCAAGATTCAAATTAAGCATATAAATATTAAAAATATGAAGATTCAAGATTCAAATTAAGCATATAAATATTATAAAGATAAATATTAAAAATGACTTGTAAAAGTAAATTGTCACTATTTTTTGAGATTTTGGTATGAAGATTCAAGATTCAAATTAAGCATATAAATATTATCGATAAATATAAAAGTATGAAGATTCAAGATTTAAATTAAGCATATAAATATTATAAAGATAAATATTAAAAATGACTTGTAAAAGCAAATTGTCACTAATTTTTGAGATTTTGGTATGAAGATTCAAATTAAGCATATAAATATTATAAAGATAAATATTCAAAGTATGAAGATTCAAGATTCAAACTAACCATATAAATATTATAAAGATAAATATTAAAAATGACTTGTAAAAGCAAATTATCCCTATTTCTTAAGATCTTCGTATGAAGATTCAAATTCTTAATATTTCAAGAATATAAAAATGAACAGAAAGGAAATTTCACTATTTTTTCATAAAACAAAATATAAATTATAATAGCATATTAATTTACATAGTTATATTTCATATTCAATTGAGATGTGAATTATAATATCATAAACAAAATATGAATTATAATATCATATTAATTTATATAGTTATTTTTCATATTCAATTGAGATGTGGATTATAATATCATATTACAAGTGTTATATCTTTAATATTTTAAGTATATAAAAATAAAATGACTTGCAAAAATAAATTGTAAAACTTTTCATTTTTTGTTGAGATTTTGGTATATTTTGTTGAGATTCTTGTATGAAGATTCAAATTTTTAATATTTTAAGCATATAAAGATAAAAAAAGATTTGTAAAAGCAATTTTCAATCTTTCATGTTGTGTTGAGAATATGAATTATATTAACATTATTAATTTATAGTTATAAAAATTATAAATCAAATAATTGAAATGCTTAAATGGTTAAGTAATTGAGAAACCTCAACCTTTTGAGAGACCCAATTATTGGAGCAAGAGATGAGGAAGCTTCATTGCTAAATAGATAGGTTCTTCTTAAATAAATAGTAGTACCAAGTCATCTAGCCTCAACATAGTATAAACTAAATTGGATGAGTGTGGTAGAATCTTTCTTTGTTATATGTTGATGTGGAATCTAGTCTATTGAGAAATAATTACATGAGTGTGGTAGAACCTTTCTTTGGTATATGTTGATGTGGAATCTAGGCCATATGGAAATAGTTACAAGGATATGAGTATATGGAATTAGTGTAGTCTAATTTTACTCTTTGTACCTAGTGTTGTGGGGTAGAGAGGTGAAAGGGTGTAGGGGCTTAGGGGAAAGGTGAAAGGGCAGAAAGGCAAAGGAGCTTAGGAGAATTATATTTTTGGAGTTGGTTAGTTGTTGAGGGATATTATGGTCTTTTTAATTTAAAATTCAAAAATCGAAGGCTTATTACTACAACCAGTTAGTGATGGAAATAAAATTAGTAGCTATATTACTACAACCAATTATTGATGCTTATAGGCTTATTACTACAACCAGTTAGTGATGGAAATAAAATTAGTAGTTGTATTACTACAACCAATTATTGATGCTTATTACTACAACCAGTTAGTGATGGAAATAAAATTAGTAGTTTTTTGTAGGGAGGGTGCGAATGGTATTTGCTCTCAGTCATGCAACTAAGACTAAGGGCATTCATCTTCGAATAATGTGATCATACTCCTAACAAATAGCATAGCGAGCCCCAAATGACTTGCATGGAGGGATAGAATCCCACCTCGAGAAGACTTGTAACATTTCTTCGAAAAGAAGGGTAATTTATTAGCTTCGTGCTTTCATAATTATGCGAGTGTACCATTTGACTTTTTTAATCTTAAAAAGAACATTCTAACATTTCTTAAAAAAAGGGTAATTTATTAGCTTTGTGCTTTTAGAATCATGCCCATGACTTTTCTAATCTTAAAAAGACCATTCTAACAAGCAACACTAGAGATTTCTGTTTTTTTTTAAGTTTGATAGAATTTCAGGATAGAATCCCCCTTGGAGAAGACTTGTAACATTTCTTCGAAAAGAAGGGTAATTTATTAGCTTCGTGCTTTTCATAATCATGCGAGTGTACCATTTGACTTTTTTAATCTTAAAAAGACCATTCTAACATTCCTTTAAAAAAGGCTAATTTATTAGCTTTGTGCTTTTAGAATCATGCCCTGACTTTTTTTAATCTTAAAAAGACCATTCTAACATTCCTTTATAAAAGTCTAATTTATTAGCTTTGTGCTTTTAGAATCATGCCCGTGACTTTTCTAATCTTAAAAAGATCATTCCAACAAGCAACACTAGAGATTTGTGTTTTTTTAAAGACTTTTTTAATCCTAAAAAGACCATTCTAACATTCCTTTAAAAAAGGGTAATTTATTAGCTTTGTGCTTTTAGAATCATGCCCGTGACTTTTCTAATCTTAAAAAGACCATTCCAACAAGCAACACTAGAGATTTGTGTTTTTTTAAAAGTTTGATAGAATTTCAGACCTCCTTTTAAGAAAGTTAAATATATCATATTTTATTGTTGTTCACTGAAGCTTTGACTTAATACACATTGGTAAACCAGAGGCTTACCTATTTGCATATGAAATTTTTTCCCTCAAATAAATGGAACACTATTTTAAAATGAAATACACAATTGTTTGGCTAGAACATAAGAATTATTTGATTATTAAGTTTTGAAGTGTAATAAAAAAAAAAAAAAAATCTCTTCTACTTATTTTCAGTTCTTTTTATTTACTTTCAATTCCAAATTGTTTAAATCTTTTTATAAATAAAGTATTATTCATTATTTACCCACTCTAAGTCAAGGTTAACCATAAACAAAGTTTATTATGTAGAACATTTTTACTCTGGTTTGTTTCCAATTATCTTATACTTATTTCCAACTCTATTTCTTTGTTTCACATTCCAAATTACGGTAATGATTAATTTTGTTTAAACTTTTTTTATAAATAAAGTATTATCCACTAAGACCAGTTCCAACATAAAAACACAGAATTAAAAGCTATCTTTGGTTTTTATTAAATAAATTGAAAAATATTTTTTCCCTTTATTTTTTTTAAATAATATTTACATTAAAAAATTATTTTAAAATAATCTAAT
>APFE030683697.1:0-10054 GCA_000404065.3 Pinus taeda | reverse complement strand
TAGACTATTTAACTCGCTGATGTGGATCTGTATCTTCAACTTGTCCTGACGATGAACCACACTAGTTGGTTCGAAACGCGTCGACAAATGATCAATTATTTAATATTTATTTATTTATTTTGAGATTTTTTAAAAAAATTAGTTTGCCCTACATGAGTAAAATTTCACCTTTGATGATGGGTGTTACACATCATACTGGGTTGTAGAATGAGCCTCTCAACTCAATAACTTGGGGGAATTTCCTCTATACAACTATATTATAATTATTTATCATAGTTAATTGTTTATGGAGAGAAATAAAAAAGATCCAAATAAATTTTTTTATCTATATTTTATCAAAATTAAAGGAAATAAACCTTATCAGATCTTTCTTATAGAAGTGATCACTTCTCTAATTAAGAATATGAATATATTAAGTAACATGGAAAAAACGTCACAAAATTGTTTGACACGAGAATGAAAATCACTTTTCATTAATAAAACAATGATATAAGATGCTCACAATTGACTAAATCATTGGAGAACAAAAAAAGAGCTGATATTACAAAATTGGAATAATAATAAAGATATAATTAAATCAAAATTTAAAGAAAAATTATAGTAAGCTAAAAATATTAAAAAAAAAATTAAATATATTATAAAGTGATAAACTTTAATTAAAAAATAAAAAAACAAAAACAAAAAACAAATTTTCATTAACTTAAACAATCAAAATTTATATATCTGTTAATGCTTAAAAAATTAATTAAATAATTTGAAGTAATCTGCTATTCTATTCCTCGTATTGTACTGATATGATACTATATCCCCTAAACGTAAAGGGAAAAACGATGTACTGATATGCTACTATAAACGTAAAGACAAGAACGATGATGGAATTTGAAGAAACTAGAAAGCAATCCAATATATAGCTATAGGTGGTTTATTGTTCACAAATTTTATATTAAAATTAAACATAAAATGAAAATAATTTATAAAATCTCACTTATAAATTAATTTAAATTTTAAATAATCTTTACTTTTGAATAAATTATTATTATTTTAAATTTTTTTAAAAATTAAAAAAACTAATATATATCATAAACATAATAAGCTTTCTAAATGGGTCAATGCGACATAACAACTTTATGGCCCAGACAACTTATGTTTAATAATATATATTTGTTTCAAAGAAAATTGTCACTTCATTGTAGGAAAGTGTGAGAATTTAGATGCCTATACAAAATCACTTTAGGGAAAAAACTACGTATCACAAACATCACTGTGTTGAATGGAATTGTTCCAAGAGCGAACCACGTCAACCTTCGATGTTATTTTTTATAAAATAATGGGATATGTCATCTTACCATATGCAAGCAAGATTGCGAATCCCCACATCTCCGCTCTCCTCCCCAGATATAAGTGTCCGATCTTAGTTGAGGGGTGATATTAATAAAGGCAATGAGAAGTAGGCACTAGTATTTTCATTTTACAACATTTATGTTTGGCGTCCTTTACTGAGCTGACAAATTTGCATCGACGGGTAAAATGGTAAAATAATTTTAAAAAATTAGGAAGAGTGTTTGAATTGTGTTGTTAATAGATCCCTGATGAGGTGAGAAGTGGAGAAAATGGCGTTTTCACGAGAACGCATGAGCATTCATGTTAGGCATGTGGTCTCAGGTGGGTGGGCTAACCTCCCTCTGCGCTCATAAAAACTCGAGTTTGGGAGAGAGTAAATTTTGGCATGTGAGGTTTCATGTCGCTTAGGGTCTCGAGGGTGGCGGTGAATGTAACGTTATGGAGGGTGGCAGGGATGTTTGTTGCGCATTTCATGTATGCGCGAGTATTGGTGTTTGTAGTGTGGGCATTGTGGGAAGAAGCGGGAGTTGCAGAGGCTCCATTGTCTCGGCAAGGGGATGATCCCACTATGAGTGTTTCGGCCTCTACTTTCAGGTGTGCGTCATTGTTAATTGTCAAATTGGGCTTCACCAATTTGAGTGTGCAACAAAAGTAGTATATGGTTGTCTATTTGGGGTGGTATTATATTGTTTTTGTTTCATCTTGTGCGGCTTCAAACCGGGTCAGCTGAGAACTAGTTTTTACTAGAACGGGCTAGTACTAGTGGTCCTCTTTGATCCATTTACAGTATTCTGTGTTGCTAGGTGGAGCCATTGGAGCAACCTCTCGTCCTCTGGTTAATGAGGCTCGTAGGTGGCCACTCCAGAGGAGGTGCATATTTATAGCTCATGGTGGGTAGTTGTTTTGTTCTTGGTGCGTGGGATGGGAAGATTCGACTGGGGCTGATGGTGTCTCCTTTTGTTCAAGAAGTTTGGGTGATATCAGGCGGGTGGTCCTTTGTTCATTCCAATGGTGTCGAGAAGTCAACCATGCGCCCTATTCCTCACTTGGGGCATTCTTCCACCGAGTTGCAATGCAATTCAGGTAGTTTTGGCATGGACACATCTAGGTCTAAGCTCGAGATAATCAGTGGTAGCGATGGCCCTGTTTAGGGTGGTCGAAGCACTAGTGAGTTGAGTGACGTGACATCGGGAGGCAGAGGAGGTGGGTAGTTGGGGCGCTCCAGGCATGCAGTGTCTGGTACTTAGGGTGGTATGTGTGGGGGCTCTAAATTGTGTCAGGGTGGCCACAATTCACTTTTTGAGCAGCGAGGGGGCTAGGTTCGTCGTGCTGTTTCTGGGCGTAGTGTGTCGGGGCGTCATGGTGGTTGTGTTCAATGACAAGTTTGTTGTCTTGAACATTTTCAGGACTTGATTCAATCAATTTCAAAGCATCTAGAGACTTTAGAGCGAGTTCGATAGGAGGAGCATACTGAATTGATAGCAACTTTGATCAAAATGCATTACTTTCAATGCCATGTTTGGGAGAGTGTAGTGGTGGTCTAGCAAGGCTAGAATTTATTATTAGAGAAGGTTGAGAACTTGGAGACCTGGGTGGCCCATTTTGAGGAACATGTACAATGCTCCTTTCAACCTTCGCTGCCTCCTGGAATAGCCCCGGACAACCCAACCTCCATCGCTTCTTATGACTAGCATGGACATAGGTGTTGTACATGTTTTGTTTGTTTACTAGTGCATATGGCCTCTTAAGCTGTGGATTGTGGCTCTTACGTTTTTCTATTTCATTGCCATTTGCCTTCAGTGGTAGTCAACAAACTTGGTCGAGGTGAAACTACTTTCGTTTTTCTTCTGATGTACCTCTTTTTCGAACCATGAATAAAATATTCACTTACAAAAAAAATTGTGTTTTTCATGGTGGAAATGGGTTTAGCACCATCAAAAGCCCTTGGGATACCTAAAATCTTGAAATTTAACCACTCTAACCTGAATTTACAAAACATTCTGCCAAATTTTACCAAAATCCTATGAGATTTTCCATAATTTTCCTAGAAAATTTGAAGCTTGGTTAGACTACATCTTTATCTTTTTTTATCTCTATTTTTAAACTTAATTCCATCATCATTATTATTCATGAATAATTGTGTGGTAATAGGGAAATCTAATGATGAGAGATTAAAATCCTATCTAATTGCGTAATATAAAGTTTATTAATTTATTTACCATTTTATCCAGTTATTTGAAATTTTAATGATATATTTGAGCAATTAGTTTTAGAAAAATGATTTAAATATTTAGAAAAAATATTTGAATACATATCTATATATATATTATATATATATATATATATATATATATAATATATATATATAATATAATTATTAATTTTATTAAATATTAATATATAATTATAATAATTTAAATATATAAATAAATTATTTTCAGTGTTATCTTCATGTATTTTGTCTATATATTTTCAGTGTTGTCTTCATGTATTTTACCTATATGATATGTTGTATGAGTGCATTATGTAGGCTGCATGATGAAACAACCATTGCTACATGTCATCTACTAATTGTTAGACAACCAACAATAAGGACTATGTGAATTTTTTCTTGGAATATAATGAGAAGGACCATCCTTAGTGAGAAAGAGTTTTTGTAAGAGGGAAATTGATAGGATGACTCAATTGTCTTCATAAAACATTGTGTTTGAATTTTGCGTAATGAGGACGACATGAATGTGATTCACCTTAGAGACTGGGCTTGTTCTATCTTGCGATCAGTAGAGAATAAGATTTATTTCACAATTGGAAAGCATAATTTGCTGCAATATATCTCTCTTTGGACATTAGTTCATTATAGATGATTTTGGCATTAGTTTTATACTGATTTTGTTTACATGCACAACTCCTTATACATCATGGTTTCTTTTACATCTTTTCAGGGGAAGGACTCTCTTCATCAGACGAGGAAAGAGCATGATAATGTTGTTGCATTTGTTGTTTTTGAGAATTTAACTCTTTCCACCCTTTAGAAATCTATTAAGGCCACTAAATAAGATGTCAAGGTATAAAGAACCTACAAGGATAGCAAATATGTTAATCAATAGGTATAGCAGTCCATCCATGACCTAATCACTAGTTGTACATGGGACACCAAAATTCTTCAAAACTTTAGAACTCTAGTAGAAAACAATTGATACACTAGACCCCAAGAAATCCATTACACCTAAGCTACTCATGAAGGACAATGGCCATCAAGAAATTTGGTAGAGGAAGCCAAATTTCCTTTTTATTACTCGTTACTCCTAAATTCTGTGGAAAAATAAGGGGTTCCTCCATGATAGAGATACTTCTGGACCACGATACTGCTTCACATGCTACTTATGGTTGTACTCAGTCCTAATTCCATGTTTTCCTCACAATGTTTTTAACTTTTGATATCACTTGATATAGTCTTTTTTACTTATTAAACTCTATTTTATTTTTTTATGTCATGTTCAATCCATTTTTTTTAATAGTAGACTTTTCTTGTTTTCTTTGTTGATATATATTGTTACTTTGCAACTCTAAAGTGATGGTTGTACTCCGTCCTAATTTCTTATTTTCACTAGAATGGATTTTACTTTTGATATAATATGATATAGTTTTGTTTACTTATGAAACTCTATTTTATTGTTCTATGTTATGTTCAGTTCAATTTCCTACATGGTAGACTTTTCTAGTTTCATCTTTATATATATATTGTAACGTTACCACTCGAATGTGATGGATGGACTCAGTCGTAATTCCATGTTTTCATAGGAATGATTTTTACTTTTGAAGTCACTTGATATAGTTTTATTTACTTGGTAAACTCTATTTTATTGTTTTATGTCATGTTCAGTCCAATTTCCTCAATTATAAATTTTTCTAATTTTATATTTGAATTTATACTTTACATTACAATTCCAAAATTTGATATGACTTAGTTTTCATATGAGCATATTAGATTAATTTATTGACTTATTATAAGCTCAAAATACAAAGGTATTTCGGAACTATCTCTTAACACTATAAAAGTAGTATTATTTCCCTTAAATACATTACTTTTATAGCACCTTTGATTTTAATAAGTATGTGTGCATTATTAGTCCCTACCTCATACATGGACTATATCAATTATCTCATAGTTAAAGTCCCTTGACTTTAGATTAGTTTGTTGAGTTTCTGTGACTTCGTTGTGTCTTTAACCTGGGTTTTTCATATAATGGTAAATATTTCCATTTTTTAGTAAATTAAAAAATATTGTTCTAATTTTTCAAAATCTTATTTCTAGTTTTCCATTCGCTAAGAAAGCCTTGATGTGACAAACTCCCCTACTGAAAGGAGATTCAATTTCAATATTTGTAAGTGTATAGCAAATCATTGAAAAAAAAGAAAAAAGAAAAACATAATTTGTTAAATGGCTATTGTGTGCTCTAACACTAATACTAACATTGTAACTATGCTAGAACCTGATACAATGGTCCCCTACGCGAAGGGGGGACAGAGGAATGACAACACAATTACTCCTAATCTTGATTGTATTTCCTTGATACAACATCCTTAGATAACCATTATACGATTGTTGTGAAAACAAATTTCATTCCCTAGTTTTTAATAGTGGTATTGGGATCTTTGGATGGTGGGCTTTGTGGAAGTCATTTAGAATCCGATATCTAATAAGGCATTGCCACATAAGCGAGATGGTGGGGGCGACTGGAAAGATAAAAATCTTTGAATATTTTTATTTGTTATCTCTTATTTATATAGAATTACATTATTATGTTAGATTTTCAATAAATATGGACATATAAAAACAACATTGTAATATGACCTCTTATTTAATCTACAATAAAAGTTGCAAAAAAATTATTTAATATTATTATTGATATAAAATTACATTTTCTATTTCCAAATAATGGGAAAAAGAATATATAATCAAAGTCACGCTAATAATTATACATCGATTGATCCATGATGATGTAACAACTCCGGTGAAAAGTTCATGTAATAAAATTTAATAAAGGAAAAATAAGATAACTATTAAGGGACATTTATTCCAAGCTGAATGTTGGGCAAGGATATCTTAGTGGACATCATTGGATGTGTTTTTCGCTAAGGAAATTGGGAAAAGAAAAATAAAAAGCATTAAAAGGCAAAAAGGCATTTTTGGCACATTTATTTATGAAAATAAAGGAAATTAGGAAAAAATAAGGTGAAAGATAACAAGTTGCATGTGAGGAGGAAAATGAAGGAAAATAAAGGAAAATGGAGAAAATAGAGGCCACATTAATAATAAAAAGCTTATGAGGATCATTCGGTAAACTTTTGTTGGTTCAAGTTTTAGAGCTCTCTCATTATTCTCCCTCTCTCTCACTCTTGGCCACTTAGAGTTTCCTTCGAGCACTCTAGCTTTGGATAAAGGAAGGAAAGAAAGCAAGCAAGGATCAAGGAAGGATGATGACGTAGTGAACCATCAGGGACCTGCAAATTGATAATTCAACACACACATAAAACTAAAACTGACACACAAAGAATGATTATAAAATCTTAGAAATAATTAATAATAAAAAAAATATTTACAGGAGAACTATTGGCCTAGTCATTGGCCTCTCATTCCTCACTCTCACACCTACTTACATGCCCCATAGGCTCACCTAGATTTATACAAATGGATCTGAACCCAAAGTAGGTTCTAGATAATAAACTAACTCCCAAAATATCTCTCATGATCCATAAAATATCTCACTTAATCACTTATCTCTAGATAATATCCAACTAACCCACAAATATTTCAATTCTTTCAAAATACTCTCAAACCTTCTCCTATTTGCAATAATTCTAATTCTCTCCTAAAACTATAGGAACATACAATACATAATTAAATCCTAATTTAGGAAGCTAACTTCTTTAATAAACATTCAACCCTAGGTGAAATGCACTACCATGAGACTCCCCAAGTAAAATAAAATCATGGTCTCCCGACCACATATCTTCCCAAACTGATTAAATTCATCCCAGATTCCAAACTTTAGTCTGTCACTAATCAATTTCTTTTTCATATTGTTTTCATTCTATTGTTGTCTTTTTTTGTCTTCCAGGGTTCCAAACTTTATGTTGTAATTCTCCTCCTACAATTTTGATGTATATTTGTGTCGTAAAATGTATCATGTTGTTGTCCTTCTACTTCATGTCAGAATGACTTGGTTTGTGTACTTTTTTCCATCAGTTTCTTTAATTCTTCAATTTCAATATCTAATCTAGTTTCTGTTTGAATTTTATTGTTACTAACTATGAATATCATTTCATCATATTTAACATTAAATTGAAAATTACATTCACGTTCCACATTTTCACTATTAATAATGTTTGAGCATTTCTCTTCTTCATTTGCAACTTTCTTATATTCATGTTCCATCAACATCTTTTTTAGCAATTGTAGTTCTTCTTCACATTTAATAACCATTTTACAGTCTCTTTTGGAAATCATTTCAAGAGAGTCGTCTTCATCCCTACATGAGACAAAATTAGTTTCTTTTCCATCATTTGGAACACATACTGCATCCACACAGCAATTTTCACATTTAAAACCAACATAATTGTTATCTTCCATCGATGATTCAATCATCATATGCAAATCTTATAAACAGATTGTGGTGCCATCTCTAGGAATCAAACCTAGTTTCATATCAAAAAACTTTATTTCAACATCATCACCATCCTCACTAATCAACACTCTTTGTTATGGTTCACAAATGCATACATTCATCTCAATTATCTGGAGTTTTTCCACTTCTCTTAACAAAACTTTCAACTTGAGCTTCCATCTCCTTGCAATCAATTGCTTGATTGGCCATCCAACGACCTTCTTCGTTATCCAACCATGTTTCTGACTCTGTAATAGCTCCATCAACACGTCAATTCATGCCTTCATCTCAACGATCTCTTTCTCAAACTAGTCATCATGTACGAAAACTGCTATGGCATTGTTGTGGCTTTTCTCTGAATTTTGCTAATGACTATCCATAGTCACCTTCATCTCCTTTATTCACAAACTTCACCTTGTTCACTATAACCTGCAATTGAACTAACACTTTACCAAGTTACTCCTTTGTACTATGCTTCCTTCTAAGCACTCCTTTGTACTATGTTTCCTTCGTTGCAAACTACTGCAATACCTCTTGTCTTTACAGTACATTGACCAAACTTTCAGGCGTTGGGTTCCACCGATCATGCCCCCATTATATTCAATGACTCAAAATCAATGCACTTTTGACTCTTTAACCCTAGACTTCTAATTTGACATCAACTTTTACATCAATAGAGCTTGCGTGTTAGATACAATCATGTACCTTTTTGTTACAAATATTTCTTCTCAAATCATTCACTTATTACTCCGTGATACCTTATATCTCCATTAATATTACAAATATTTAAAAATACTTTTTATAACGAGCCTTATCTTTTATAACCAGCCTTATCTCTCAAAAGATTTATTGTATGGTCACTTTTTGAAATGATCTTATATACATCCCATAACTTTATGTATTCACCTGAAAGCTATTTGACCTTTAAAATAATGTAAATTTTCCACTCCACTCACTATCTCTGCTAGATTAAAATAATCTTTCATAGCAGTCCCTTTAAAATAATCCTTTATAAAAGTACAGGGGAGAGGTATGAGTTTGATTTTTCTGTTTAACGTCTTTGAATGCAATGTAAAGCCAATTATTCCCAACGCTATGGTTCTTCAGCAGTTACATGGCTAATTCCAAATACTATATGCCATGAATCTTTGCGAATAAATGATGGCAGATATCAACTCACTTGGCCATCTACGAATAATAAAATGCACTTGCTTCCACCACTTATGTTCAAAATTCTACTGCAATCACAATTTTAGGGTAAATTCAATTGCAATTTTAGGGTAAATTCATGGAACCTAGGTGTGACAGTCGGGAAATATTTAACCACCACTGGTGATTTTAATTCAAACCTCAGTTGAATGTGTTCCACTCATGTAGAATGTTTTGATTGACTTTCCAATGAATGAGGTTCTGCATATAGAAATCTGGATACAAAGGTAGCTGGTTAAATGGCATGGCGACATCCCATCGCGATCAGCACTGTGGTTCAATATTGATGTATGTAGAGATATCTACCATATCCCGTGTCTTGATTTTCTAGTAGCCAAATATTGTGGAAGGAAACAATACATCGGAAAGGGTTGAATGTAAAACACCACTGATACCAAAATATCACGTCAACTATACAAAGATAGTAATAGATTGAAAAAAAAAAAAATTCGTTCACAAGCCAAGCTTGCAAAAGTTCCATGCACTATGCAGGAGTCCAAATAATCGATATTAATTAAAACTTGAATGCAGATCTAATCTAGAGATTCGATATCACCATGTGGGATCAGATGCGACATATCATGCATATTCGGCAATCCAATGTAGTAAATAGGGTGATCTGAAATTCAGTAAGAAGATCTGGAAATATAATGCAATCTTCTAGCTGTCGGCCTCTCATAATCATACCTCACAAAGCTGGAAGGAAACCTTGAAATCGACACAGTTTTCAATAAGCCACTCAACACAACACTACACTCTGAGCTCAACAAATATCTTGACTCTCTGTAGGATTCACCTGAACCCTCCAACTCAGTGCTCGCTTCAAAACAAACAAT
>APFE030683686.1:5487-22233 GCA_000404065.3 Pinus taeda | reverse complement strand
TGGATTATGTCTTAAGTATGATAAATTTTATTGTTTAAATATCTACAATGCAATATCAAATTAGAGATATAATGCCTGTTTTATTCAGTATACAAATAAATACTTTTGATTTCATTGAGTGATATACTTTGTTCATAATGTCATGGTTTTTTAATTTTATAGTTGAAAATTTTTCAATTTCTTTTGTATCTAGCATGGTGTGGTTGAAGACATGTTAAATTTATACTTAGGAAAGAAAAATGATATTCTACTAGAAACATTAATGTGTTTTTTCCTTAAAAATTAACTTTGTTTGAGACATAAAAAATTGGTTTTATTAGCATTTTTTAAAAAGTTCGAAAATTGACCCTAAAAAAAAAAAGCATTATTCCAGTAGCATCACTTTTGTTTTGAAGCTATATTTTGCATGAAAATTTCGTAGTAAATTTCGTAGTCACCACCATTTTTAAAACACGTTCAAAATTGGCACCTAAAAAAAAAAACATCATTCCAGTATACACACTTTTCGTTTTTAGCACTGTTTTTGATGTTTTTTTGGGGTTTTTGGGCTAGAGTTCCCGTTTTGAGTTTATAGTTCCCGTTTCAAAGTTTACATTGTTTCAGAAGGAAAGACCTAATTTTTCTCATTGCCAAAGAATCAGTCACGATGAATCTAAGTGTTGGAAACTTCATCTTGAACTTAAGCCCAAAAAGTTCCTTAAATAGAAGGATGAAAAGAAGGCAATTGCAGCAATCCAACAAGATCTAGGCTTCGATTGAGGTGGCGAAAGGAGGATAAATACCATAATTTCAACAAGTAAAAATTCTAACACTGGTTCAAGTTCAAATACTATTGCATCTTCCTAAAACATAAATCCTTCAAATAAGGATAAAAGAGTTGAATTATTTAAAATAAGGATAACTTCTAAGCACACAAAGATAAATACAATGTTTGGAAGTGGATCATAGGCCAATTTAATATTTGAATATTTAGTTAAGAATTTGGGTTTGGAGACATGGAATCATCCAAGACCTTACCCATTAGGATGGATAAACAAATCAATTCAAATAAAATTCACAAAACAATGTTGATTAAGATTTTCCATTACAGCTAATACATTGATGAAGTGCAATTAGATGTGGTTCCAGTAGACATATGTGGATTTGTCTTAGGAAGTCCTTATCTTTATTATCGTGATGCAATATTTTATAGAAGAGAGCATAAATATCACCTTAATCAGATGAAGCGATTAATAAGTTCAAATAAGATATTTGTAAGAATTGACACGATGTTTGTTCAAGTTATGAGTCTCAGCTTAAATATAGTTTGATCAAAGAGGTAGAAACTTTTCCAGTTCTATTTAAAGAAACCAAAAATCTTACTCATAAGAATGGAATACAACATGAGTTACAGTTGACGCCTAAAGCTCCTTTTCCTAATGTCAGAATGAATTATTTCAGTCCAAGTTTGGAAGTTATAAGTTATAGGGATGCAGATTAGTATTGGGGAAAGTCTGTGTTAAATTTATCTTGTAATATGTCACCAATTCATGTTTCAAACAGTTTGGAAGCCTCTTTCCAAGTGGAGAGGAAGCCTATTTGTTTTCATATCGAAGCCTTTTCTAAAGCAGTGTCAAAGTATCCAATATATCTAAGGGAAAATTATGCAATAGGGGAAAGTACTAATCAATGGAAACATCAGTTAATGAATGAAGAAACAATGATTCAAATAAATCCTATGACATTTCAATATTTTCAAAGCCAAACTAACTTGCAGCAATTTTCATATTATAGTTTGATGGGTTTATTGCAACAAGTTCACTTAGTAATCAGGAAATAATATCAATTCAAGTAGCTGGTTTGATGTCCAGAATATCTTTGGTTGTCTCTGTCATTCTGCAATATAGATTTTTAATACATGTCAATAGTATTGAACAATATCCTGTAGAGACTATTTTCAAAGATGTGTATGAATCACTAATTCATGATACTTCGTGGAAAGAAGTCAGCTGCCATGTTCATAGCAGGTTGTTTGACCATCTTCAAAAGTTGTGCTTACTGTAGATGGATGGAACAATTCACAGATTCAAAGTGTGCCATGATCAACATCATCAGGGTCATCACTTTTAGGTGGTTGATCGAATGTATTGGTTCATCTTCCATACAAGTTGGAGAGTGAGGGAGCTCTACCCTCATTTACTATCTGTTTAAGTCAAAATTTTGTGTTCCAAAGGCTTTCAAGTGGAGAGGATCGATCCAGGAGGATCTTGTCATATCAGTTGCACAGGTTCAGTTTCGTCGTCAACATTCAATGTCCAGTGCCTTCAACTTTGACAATGATGTTTATGGTTCAGGTGGCCTGGTGATGTTAATGGTTTTGATGGTGTTCAAAGGATATGGTTTTGTACCTGGTTGTCAACATGGGTTTGTCGTCTGTCTCATAGGATTTGGATATCAAGATGAGATTGTCGTCAGTTCTGCTAGGGTTTGGTTGTCGAGTCATGTTCGTCGTCAGCATTCAATATTCATTTTTACCTGGTTGTTGACACACCTTCATCATCAGTTCTACCAGGGTTCGGGTTTCCAAAAAAATGATCCGTGGTTTTCGTCATATGGGTTTAATGTCAAATTGTGACAAATGCTTGTAAAAAGGGTTTTTTTAACAACAAAATGAAGTAAACTCCTAATGACTAAAACCTATCCCTAAAAGTCTATCGTAAAACAACATGTAATTCAAACCCTAACCTCAACCATGCATTAAAACACCTAAAATCCTAAACTAAAAAAACCATGTATTAAGAATGAATTAAAAGCCATAACCCTAAGTCCTAAACCTCTCCGGCCAATTAAAAAAACCACAAAAACATTACAAATTATAATAAATATATTATAAAACATTGCAAATAAAACCACAAAGCTCTAACCACATGGGAGAAGATCGTAGCAGTTATGAGCACATGTGAGCAGGCAGACAGGCAGAGGTAACATAGCGGCTAGCAGTCCTAACTGCCAGGCTTGGAGACTGCAATAGGACCGCAGGACATGTGAGTAGTGGGGGTAACTACAGTGGCAATCCATGTCACCGCATCAGAGCAGGCCATAACTGTAACCGCCTCAGGACAAGGCATATGAACAGACTAACTGTATGGGGAAGACTGTGACCGCGTCGGAGATGGTTGATAGTTCACCGCAACCACTAGAGGTAGTTGTCACATGAACCGTCAGACCACACTATGAACCGAAACGTTGGAGGAAACTGTGCAGGTGGAAGCTAGTAAGTCGACCATCAAGGAATGTGGCCTAGTCACATCAAAACTGCTTGAATAACATTCCATTTGATAACCTCCAGCAAGTTCAGGGATGGACTTTGGTATATTTGGGTTTTTGGTTATTTTTATGTAGTTTATAATTTGAGGACCATGGTAACCTTATCTTTAGGTGTTCAACCATGATAAGACCGAGACCCTTAAACCCTTTTTGCTAGTTATTCATGCCAATCTTGGCAATAATAAGTTAGAATGCATCCAAAGCATTATAAATCCTCAATTCGATCATTGAAGGAGAAGGAGTGGTTTTGAGCTTTTTCTATGCAGATTATAGAGGATATAGGTTGTTTTGTTTTCAGTGTAACAAGAGCATCAAGAGTCAGAATTGGGAACCGTGATAGGTGTTGGAAAGCTAGTTCAGAGAGCTTTCATATGACAGTAACAAGAAGTTCCTGCATGCTAATTCAGTTTGGTAAATTTTCTGTGTAATCGACCTTCTCAGATTCAATCCTAATAAAGCGTTCACCCATATTGAAAGCAGACCCAGAGACATAGTCCATCAGGGACGAACTCCGTAATCAATCTTTCTATCTGGTATCGCCGTGTTTTTGCTATTTTCACTTCTGTTTTACATCTTTCCTATGTTTATCATTTGTCGTAAAGTCTTTCTTCTCAAGCACTTCTCACAGTTTCATCGCTTTAAGTTAACATTCGGTTCACTGTTTGCATAATCAATTCTACTTCAGTTTAACATATGATCATTTTAGATCATTATTTCATAAGCATAATATTTGGTCATGTACATTCCATGTACTTGACCCACAATATTGTCAAAGTCATATTCTGTTAATTGTGGGATTTTAGCGATAACTTCATTGATAACTATGACAATTCCAAACTGACCCAGTCTTGAAGAAGAGCCATTTAATCTTACAACTAGGATGGTTGTCACATTGTTTCCTTTCACATTTTCATGTATATAAAACAACATATTCATTTTGTTGGGTGTGTGTTATATTGTTATGTGGGCGGACCTGCCTATGGTTTTATGCATGGCTTTTGCACATGATTTTGGGCATGATAGTTTTTTGCCCTTGGTATCTTGTAATCCGGTCAAGGAAACTATGGATATGTTCTAATCCAGAGTTAATGGATTGGGGTTTATGAATTCTTTGACATGTATATATATGTGTTGTAACATTGAAAGGAATATAATGAAAAATCAAGTTGGTAGTCCCGGTTTTTGGATCCAGGGGAAAATATTTGTGTATTTGTTTTGAGTTTCTCGCCATTGTATATTTTCCATTTTTTAATAATTTGTTTGCAAGTAATTTTGTATAGGGTTAAGAACTACACATTTCACTTTCACCTATAGAAGTTGCCTTCAGGAAGATGACGATGCTGGCCACAATCATGGCCAAAAATAAAAGATTGAAACCCATGGAACACATATGGGAGCAAATAAATTGTTATGAGAACTTTGTGTATGTGTGTGTTGCAACACTCATGAATAAATAGTTGGTGAAAATGATAAATAAATTTCCGATTTTGAATATTTTTCACTTCCTAGTCCCGATGGTACACAAAATGTGTATTTTTAAAGATTTTTTTTTTTTTTCTATAACCATTTAGCGGAGGGAGGCCATGTTCATTTTATATGGATTTCGTTGACAGTGGACATAAGTGTACCAATGAATATGCTCTTCTTCTATTTCATATTCATGATGTTGAGCAGTAAGGGTTTGGATGGAAAAATGGTGCATTGTGTAACACATAACTTGGTAATTAGAATACAAAGAATTCATATAATAACTGTGTTAACTATGAGTGATATCATGATTAATTGAAGGTGATTACATGCTAAACAATAAATATATCCATGGGTATCACATAACAAAACCTAAGTTAACTCTAGCATTTACTAAGCCAAAATCATTCAAAGCATTAAATTAATGGAAACAACTCAAATTTGCAAAAATATTTCAAATCATTAAATTAGTGGAAATAACACAAATCTTGGAAACATCCCCTAACAATGCACACAAACATAGTTCTTGGAAACAACACACACAAGCACAGTTCCTATATCCATTTATGAGTTGTCCTTTAACTTCCATCTTTATGCATGTATGACACATGTTCTTTATGATAGAGAGTGTAAGGGTGTGAAAGGGTGAGGGCATGCTGTAAGGAAAATTGATTAATTTTACATATATATGTTTAAGTAGTTTCCGAATTTCCGCAACACTAACTCTACTTTTCCATGCCTTTGCTAGATTCTTTGCATTCGCCATAGGAATCATTTCATTTCTTTGTTAGCTTCTCAGCATTCAACATACGAATTCGTACGAATTATTTGGGAAACATGTTTCATAAAACCCAAAATTAGTTTAAGTGACTTTCTAGGTCCTCTTTTCGGGTAGCCTACTAGTGTGTTGGGACGACCTTAAGCAACTTGTCCATATTATGTTCAGACCTTATCCATGGTAGTTACTCAACTTATGAGGAGGCATTCCAACCTAATTCTCATCAATATGTCTATTAATAAGGAAGGTAATTTTACACATATTCACATTTATTTAATATCTGTATTCAAATTTGATTGCACAGACATCTTTACAACTGCAAAAATGACCGAAAAAAGTTAGTCATTTTATCCCAAAGGAAATATAAAAAGTGCATATTCCGAAAGAAATCATTTTTCTTGTAATATGTTGTAACGTTGAGTTTGATATGTTTCTACTGTCATTCTAAATATTAAATCTAGATTCAACATAATTGAAAAATGGTGGGAAAAACTGCTTAATACACAAACCCACTTATATAACTATCAAACAAGATTTAATTAATATTTAATTAAATTAAAATCATTAGAGAAATTTTGAGGTCCAAATTAGGCCTCCTAAGGAATTTTATAAAATAATAGTGGAAATAATAAAATAAGATTATATTACATCATCAAGTTTTAGATGAAAAAAATGAAAAACTATGTTTCAACTTATCTTCCCACAGTTTCATTCAAATTTTGAGCGAGGGCACTTTTTGGATGTGGAATTTAATTTCTCATCCAAGGAATACCCATCTTGCATACTTTTAGTGGACCGTGCTACACGAAAAATGAGAAATACATAAAAAAACATGATTTCAATTATGTTTTTGATGTATTTCCCATTTTTCATGTAGCATGGTGCATCAAAAGTATGCAACATGGGTACTTATTAGATTAGGAATTAATTTTTTCATCGAATGAATGTTCCTTCTTGAAACTTGAGTAAAACCATAGGGAGATAAATTGAAAATACTAGTTGAAAAAGAGGTTTTATTTTTTATTTTTTATTTTTTATTTTTAACTTTTTAATCTTTTTACTTTTTTACTACAAAAATGGTGAATCATCCCCTAGGTTTGACATCATCATCTTGAATCCCATTGTTTTTTACAAAGTTGATTTTTGTTGTATATTTTTGTTTTGAGGCTCATTTTTTACCTGAAAATTTCTCTAATAATAACAAGTTATTAATTACTTTGTAACCGTGTCAAAGATATGATATGCATCCTTACATGTATGAGACATCTCTGCGTTTATGCATAATACATGCAAGCATATTAGCATCGCTACCAAGAAACTCAATATTGTCCACATATTTTGATAAGTAGACAACTGAATCTAGCTTGGATATCTAATGTCACTAAGATCCTATAGTTCATCCCTTCATTCAAGACATTTCTCATTCCCGCAAAGAAGACAAGGATGTAAGGTGGCTACAAAGCCCACCCAATGATTAAGTTATGGCATGGTATCTAACGCTTGAAAGTGATAAATTTCAGTTTCTAGCTTAAGTGTACAATCATGAGGTAGGTACTAGAATATGGCATAACATTACCATTGTGCCAATGATATTAATTTCATGTTAATTATTAAGGGTTACTAATGATATTGATATTAATTATAAGGGATGGAATGCTTGAAAAAATGTTGTTGGTTTCTTTAACTTAGACAAAGGTATTAGAATGATATCTCAGTTGGCCTGATTCATGATGATATTATTCTGTGCAACATGGACATGTTGGGTTTGTGCTTGGTTTCTCATGGGTTTTTGTGGTGCCCAATTCTATTTCAAATATCTAGAGGCTAATCTAAAAAGGCTCAATATTGAGAGAGAACAAATCGTACTTAAAGAAAAGAAGAACAAAGAATAAAAGCATACATCCTAACAAGAGTAGGAGAGAAATCCATATGAAGAAGGTAAGGATGGGTTTTATATGTGCCCTGAAACATATGGTGAACAAGATCTTCTCTTGCAAAGTACACTACCCACTTTTGCTGAAGGACCTCTACTGCAACATCTAGATGGGAAAACCCTTAACAAGGAGCTGACCAAGCTTGATACTATATATGGGCTTTCATATCCTCTGGATTCGTATTAGAATCTCCTCTGGATTTGTATTATGATAGATCTAAGACAACAAAAGGGAACATAAAAAGAAGAAGATGATGATGAGCGAGGTTATAATTAATACAATGATGAGGAATATGAAATTTGAAGGTCCAACATAATTGGAATTACAACCATTCCAAGCATAACAATTAGATGACGCACTATGTCAAGGAAAATTATTTCGAGGTATTTTTTTGCTCTACTTTTTCCCAGTGTAGACCTAGGTCTATATTTGCAGCTGGTGTAAAATGAAAAAAAAAGAATGAATACCAGGGAAAATTTTAAGGATGGAAATTTATCTTAATGTTTAGAAACCTTGGCAAATCCCACTAGTCCATAATATGAAATCTATAAAATGTTTGCAGATATTTTTGTAAAAATATTCAAATTTAAAATATTTTTATATAGTCTAAGTATAATTGTTTAGCAATTTTTAGAGTAAAATAATTTCATTCTATAAAATTTGGGTGAATCATTTTCACAAAAAAAATGGAAATTAGCGAATATTTTTTTTGAAGAAGTATGGAAAATTAGCCCATGGGTGAATATTAGCCCCTAAAATTTTCCCCGATGAATACATACATTATATTTGTTGAGGTTACAGAAGATGAATTATTGGAAACTATGAAAACATTCCAGAAAGACAAGTGCCCCGGACTGGATGGGTGGACCATCGACTTCTTCATCCATTTCTATGAATTATTCAAGGAAGATATCCTCAAGATGGTCGAGGATTCGAGAGCTCAGGGCATCATCAGTCAGAAGATCTCCTCAACCTATATCGCCCTTATTCCAAAGAAAAATCTCTCATCATCTTTTTCAGACTATCAACCTATCTCATTATGCAACGTATTATACAAGATTATATCTAAGACTATTGCTCTCTATATCAGGAACACTCTATCTCTTCATTTGTCCTTAGAGAAACACAGTTTTCTTAAAGACAGAAATATCTTAGAAGCGGTGGCTCTCACCCAAGAATGCTTACACTCAATGAACTGCAGAATTATTGATGTAACTCTTTCGAAGATCGACCTAAAAAAGGCATATGATTGTGTGAGTTGGGGCTTCATTAGATGCCTTTTGTCTAGGATCGGCCTTGACGTTAGGTGCACTCAATGGATCATGGCCTATGTGGTGGATGTAAATTTAGCTGTCCTCATTAACGGTGTCCCCACTCCTTTTTTCAAGGCGGCCAGGGGATTACGTCAGGGCTTCTCCCTCTCTCCATTAATCTTCATCCTTGTCATGGAATCTCTAAGCTTACACATAAATATTGCTATACAGCAAGAGAGATTCAAGCCTCTTCCTTAGCAAGGAAAATTACATGTCTCATTCACTCTTTGTCGATGATATCCTTTTGTCAGCCAGATTGTGCATAACTACATGGTTATGTATCTTCGAAATCTTGGAGTGATTTCAAAAATCCACTGGCATGTTTATCAACGACTTAAAATCTTCCTTTCATGTCGTTGATGTAAGTGGTAATGCAATCACCTTTATTATTGATCTTTTTCACATCAAAGCTCTTCTTATTAAGCAGGGTTTCAAATATCTTGGATTTTACTTGAAACCTGTGAGCTACAAAGTGGCTGACTGGACGTGGATTCTAGACTGATTCTACTCCGAAATATCAACATGGTAATTCAAATGCTTATCTATTGGAGGGCATGCCATCCTTTCCCAATCTGTGCTGGTTCAAATCATGGTTTATTGGGCTCTCCTTTTCTATATTCCTCCTACTATCATAAACAATTTAAACAGATTGATTGGCAACTTCATTTGCGGTGGACAGAAGGAGAAGATTAAATTTCATCTCAGCAAGCTCTCGAAGCTAACTAGGCCAAAAAGCATGGGAGGCTGGTGCATATTGGATTTACACTCTTTCAGAAGAGTGCTTCTTTGTAAAACAATGTGGAAAACGGTTATGGGGGAGTCCATCAAGAGTAAAACATTCAGAGCTAAGTATATGGAAGACTGCGACATAACTTATTGGATCAAGCAGTGATCCATTGGGCCCACAAACGACTCATACATTTGGAGGGGATTTAAAAAATTGGAGTCATTTAAAAAAAGAAAAATTGATTTGGAAATTTCATACAGGATCCAACATTATTATTGGTATCGACAATTTTGCTGGTGCTGGTGAAATGTTTCATATCTCTCCTCATCTACTAAGATATTTACATAACAGGGGATATTTCTTTTGGGCCAGTGTAATTAAAAATTGGGGCGGTGCCATCCCAATCTGGAAATCTGCCTCGGATTTGCAATTGACCGGTGTTCTTGAATCCCAATGGAATGATATTACTCTCTCCCTACAGTCGCATGGTCTTTATCGTTCGACAGATAGGGATTGCATCATTTGGAAAGGTCTCGACGACTCTTCGGTAGTTCATGCAAGGCATATTTACCTTCATATTTTACATACAGAAATCGATCCACCAGACTATATCTTTCCGCCTACATTCTGGAAATCTGGCTGTCCTCTAAAAATCATCATTTTCGCCTGGCTGGTTTTTCATAATAGGAATCTCACTTGGGAGAATCTCTAGAAGCGTAATTGGTGTGGGCCTGCTATATGCCCCCTCTATAGATTGAACATTGAAAATAATTTACATCTTTTCCTTCAGTGTCCACAGTCCCTGTTGACTTGGCAGCACTTCTTTGCACACTTTGGATTCGCCAATGTCATCGCTCCTTCCATCCACGAGGCTTTCAATTTATGGAGTAACATGTATTGCAAGTGGAGGCCGATCCCTTTGATTACTATCTAGGCCATTTGGAAATGGTGCAACCGGATGATTTTCGACTCCAAAAGGAAACTGTTCAAGATTGTCTTCGAATCTATTCTTAGTCTATATGAAGCACTTGATCAGCATCGACAATCCAAAGTAAAACATGGATCGAATCAGAAGACCAATGATGTCTATGAATATCCATGTGATTTCTTTGATGGCGCTGCCCAGCATGACATATGTGCCTGTGGTGTTCTTATAATTCCTGAAGAAGGAAAAGCTTTTGAATTACATTGGAACGAAGGACCTGGAACCAATAGCAGGGCAGAAATCATGGCTCTGGCCAGTCTCATTTCCTTCTCTGATTTCCTTGGTCTCAAAAACCTTCATATTTTTGGAGACTCCAAAGTCACCATAGACCATGTTCTGTCCAAAAATAACATAAAAAATATTCACCTCTCTGGCTGGCTGAACAAGCTTGAGGATTTGTGGCACAATAGGATGGACTACTCAATCTCCCACATCGTCAGGGATAAAAATCAGAGAGCAGATGCTTTTTCAAAGTAGGGGCTTTCATCACCACGTGGATTATGGGGGCTGCAGATCACAGTGGACAACATCTCCTATCAGATCCATGATTTTTTCATGCCCGGTACATAATTCTCTATTTATGAAGTCAAATCTGGTATGGACTGTTACACAGTATTTTGTCACCGTCCCTGTTACCCCTTCTCCCGCACATTGGAGTACCTATTCCAGGACCTGTGAGAAGTGACATAACTTGAAAACACCTACTTTGTATCCCTTAAAGTATGTACTCTATATGCCCTGAAGACACCTTCTGCAAAATACCCAAAATATACCCCTTTCTCCATTGGCGATGTTCTACAGTGTATTGCTCGCGCCAATGGGGTAAATCCTCCAAAGAGGGTGCGCCAGTTGGCACTCTGTCTTAGAGTCACACTACCGCCAACCAAGTTGGGTAAAGTTTTTAACCATCAAACATCCGAAGGTTCCTTCCACCTTATCCACAAACTAATTCCAGTTTGAATTGGTTCAGTTGGGCTTCGTATCTCCCAAGGAGGGAAGTAGTTCTCCACCTCTCATGGAAGCTTCCTAATGATAAGGACAATCCCATGAATCAAGTGGATGGTCTTATCTACTCCTCCTATCTCTATATAAGCTTGTTCCTTCCCCTTTGACAAGCTAGTTGGTAATTCTTGGTTGCTAATTCTACTTTTCAAGCTCCAAAAGTCTGAGGATTGCTAAGCTCATCTTGCAAGAGGTCTTGTGTATCCCTATGAGGCTAAATTTTTAAGGAGGAGATCCATGTTCAAGTGATCAAGGAGAGAGAGGTTTATTCCCATCCCCTACAAGCTTTACAAGGCATGTGTTTCTGATTCACCCAGCCAAAGGAGGATTTGACGTCAGAACTTGGTTGTATTCTCTTTTGTTTTATCAATAATAATAGACGACTATCATTATGGTCCCACTCATGTGTCTTTATTATGATGTTTGAGTTGTATCCTTTCTGACGGATACATAGTTGCATTTCCCATATTTTATGCTTGTATTTGTCTTTTTCTTTGCATGTGCAGGTGTCTATTCACGAATATCGTGAGTATTGTGACCAGCTGAAGCGAAAGAACAGAAGCGACGACCCTTCTACGAATATAAGCGTTGGATTCGAGGTAGGTTCTGATCTTGGCATTTATTTTGCAATTAGGAACCTATGTGTTAGCATTGTTTGATTGTTGCTAGACCTTAGTTAGGCTAGTGGGATCGCCTTTGTCCGCAGAGGGGATTTACCTACACAACAATTTGGCGACTCCGCTGGGGAGTTGGCTTTTGCCTTGTTTGTTTATCTTGTCTTGTTGTTTGATTTGTGAACTATTAGACGGAGTCTGAAGTCTGGCTAGATATCCTTCGAAACGCTATTGCTTTGCATTAGCGAAGTAGATCAATGCTACTTCAGTCCATCTCCGGTTTGGTTTGCAAACTAAACAACTTGGGACTAGCCTTGTTCCTTGAATGTTTCCTTGGTTTCTCTCGCTTGTTTTGCTTTCTGGGTTGGATACCTGTGTTGTTTTTCCCTCTTGAAAGTACTTAGGTATTGTTGGTTTAGCCTTGGCTCTTGTGTTTTTTATTTTCCATAGAAAACTCGACTAGCGCTAGTTTATAGCGTAACAGTCACGCCAGTTGGCGCAAGTTGCACATTGACAACCTGCGCCAATCCTGAAAGGTGCTAGTTGCAGCCTGACAGTTGCGCCAGACCTGTAAACTTTTGAAGTTTGCTTGGTTCTTCATTTTTTGAGCTTTGGTTTCATCCTAAGTGCCTTTATCAGACTACTTTGGTGTGTTGGAGTGTGATTTGACTAGTTTCGATCGCTACCCTCTAGGAGTTTTCTTTTTTCTACCGACTTCGCATTTCTAGCCATAGGACATCTAGTGGCCTTGTGAATCGAGCCTTCCTAAGGTGTTTCGATCTTTTTGATTGTCTAGTTGACTCTCTTGCTTGCTCCTTTACACTTGTTTGGTAGTCGTGAAACATTTCGTTGCGTTATTTAGGTGATGTGCTTCGTCTTCACTTGAATTCTGCTTCGTCTCACTTTAAGCCCAGATTACATGGCTTATTGTTGTCTTTGGGACCTTTTTTGATTCTTTGGATGTTTGATTTGTGTTTTGAGGAACTGAACGTGTGTGTATTGGTTAGAATTTGTTAGTGCTATTTCTCAAAAAAATCTTTAGTGCATTTTGCCATTATTGAAAAAGAAAATCTCTTTTGCTTTGAATCAGTTAATGAAAGTTAGGACTTTTCATTTTGATTAGTGGATTAGTAATCTTAAAGATAAGTTTAATGATTTTCATTAGCTGCATTAGGGAAACTCTTTGTTGTTTGTGATCGTTTCATTTGCATGAAAGCTCTCTAAACTCTTTTGTAATTAGCATTCATCGAATGGAATGACATGTTTTGGCATATAGAGTGCATTTAGGGATTTTGAGAAATTACATACGGTAGGACCTAAAAACCGAAACTTAACTCAAGATCAACTTTAAAATAAATAGAATGAACTTAAAAACGCATTGGAACATAACGCTCACATTCTAGAGGGTCTAGGCTAGAGACGTGCTCCGGCGTCGTACCTAGTCACTTTCTTCTCACATTAAGGTTGGGTGATTCCTCCTTGTGTGATTCAAATGTGTTCTAGTACGAACTTTGCACCACTTACCATCTCGTATATAAGGGAGACTCCACTAGGTTATCATCCTTGATCCACAAGAGCCGTATCTGCCGCCTTACAGGCCCGTAATGCACTGAACACAACATTCAGGAAGATTGACTGCCGTCGGATGCCTTGGCTTTTCATTTGGATTGCTAAGGTGTATATGCAGTTTTATGGATTGTCTGGTAAACCCCTTGCCTAGGTTTCTCCAGAGCAGTCCACTTTTTATCCTTTTTGGGACTCCTTAAAAGAAAAGGCTCTATTGAGCATTTGCACTTCGGGTCACTAAATATTCGAAGGCGATAGTAAGTCATCTTTTGTCCTTTTCGACTCTAAACATGAAAAGGTTCAATTGTCCTATGTCTTAAAATTTATTCGACCACGATTACATTTACCTTGTTAGATCTTGTTTGCGCTAGTTTTGAGTAGGGTCTTTTATCGTTAGCTTGTCTAGGATTTTTGTTTGATTCAATCATCCTGGCGGATCCATCGATCTCGTCTCCCATCCCGAGTGACCAAGGGTCTCCTTCTTTTGCTACTCCCGAGACACTGGTTTGTGGTGACACTTTCCCTGTTATTCCAAGTGTCCAACCGTTGAACTCTCGTGCTCCAGAGGACAAGCTTTATGACTTGTTTTGGAACCCTGTTTGGGAGCCTTCTGAAGAGGATTTTCCCTCTACTCCTATTGGTGTTTCGTCCCCGATGGCTTCTTCTGATATGGAAGACACATCTCCTATATCGAGTGGAACACCTGTTATGTCGAGTATTGAGACTCCCATCCCGGCCACGTCCCAGGTTATATCTACGCCCTACACTGTTACACCTCTCGGTATTACAGTGCCGGTGCGTTATAGATCTCTAAGGGGCGCTATGGGCTCTGTGAGTTCCTCTTCTATGTGGGATAATAACATTGCTCCCACTACGGGACCTTTTGTTTCCCAAGTTCACCATACTGCTGTCACATCAGTTCCGACCAATCCGACCGTTTGTGTCGCATCGTCAACTCCAGTTGCTAGTGCCGTTATGACATCTTCCATCGTAACTACTGTTGCCGGCCCATCTCGTGGCTCGATACGTAGTGGTCAATCGGCACATGCTCCCAGAGTTGTTCATCCTACAAGCGGTGCCATGCCTTCTTTTGATGCCATTTTAGCAGGGGGCATATTCTCAGTACTTGGATGCTGTCCAAAATCCAGGCAGGCAAGGCCCTTATTATGATCCTGTCAATCATTATTTGTATACCTCCTTGCCAGCCCAACCCGCTGTAGAAGGAACCATTCCATTGAATGTGGCTTGGGGTACCACTGGCTACGGTGGTGGTCAATTCTGTCCGGATCAAGGGCAGCCATCTCAGGGACCATCATACCAAGGTCAGCCATCCTACACGCAGCCTAATTATGGGCAGGAGTATTATGGCCAAACCTATCCTGGGCAACCTGGGGGCTCGCAAGGACAACTTTACTAGGGACAACCTTCGGCCTCTGGTGGTCCGTCTTATACATATCTTGGGCAACCTTCTGGAAACCGGGACAAACTTATGCTCAACAAGGACAACCTAGACCCCAGCAGGGATGCCCTTCAGGTCAACCCTATGGGAATCCGGGACAACCTTACGCGCAGGAAGGAAAACCCGGAAACTAGCAAGGCTACCCTTCTGGGCAAGGTGGCCATCCTTACATGCAACAAGGCCAGCCCACCGCTCAGCCTAGTCAGCCATCTGGTCTACAAGGACAACCTTCAATTGTGCAAGGACAACCAAACCCCCAACAAGTTCAACCTTCTGGGTAATTAGGTTCGTCTCAGATCCAACCAGGACAAACTTCCGACCAGATGGCCCAACCTCAGTCTTCGCAAGGATATCTTTCTGGGCCTGCTCAACCGGGAACGCAAATGGTTCCTGCTTCTCAAGCTCAACCCAGTTACCAACCCCAAAATAAAACTGGTCTCCAGCCGCAAGGTGGGTACCAATCCCAACCTTCTTATCAAATGCCGCCTGGTTCCCAGGCTCAATATGGAGCCCAGCAACCATATGGATACCAGCAACCCCAGGGGAAAAACCAATTTTCCCCGTATCAAAATTACCAACAGCCGCAGGCCACCCCTTATCAAAATTATCAGCAACCCAATGTTGCTCCTGCAGGATAGTATGGTAACCAATGGGGCGCTGGGGGGCAGAACCAGAATCAACCATCCGGTTACGGATATAACCCTTATGGACAAAGTTCCTATGGACAAGGTCCTTTTCGACCTGGTCCATCCAGACAAGGTCAATGGGGGCAACCAGCAATTGGATGGAACTCTGGCCCTACCTCATATCCGCAGATGTCCTTCAACCCGCAGCTACCATTTCTAGCGACATTGGAACTGCCCGATGTGTCGAAGTTAAAAAATGATCCTATTTTGCATAATCCACAATGGCCACCAGTTTCGACTAAGATACCCATCGATTTTCCCAAATTCGATGGCAAGGCTGGAGAGGATCCTCAAGCCCATGTAATGACTTATCACCTTTGGTGTTCATCCAATTCATGGCTTGATGATTCGTTCTAGCTTCGCCTTTTCCAAAGGACTCTCACCAGCTCCGCTGCTAAATGGTACATTGAATTGACTTGTGGGTCTTTTCAAGATTTCAATTCATTGGATATGGCATTCCTCACTCATTTTTAGTTACCCATTCGGTACGAGACAGGGACCCATCTCCTTACGTCTCTCAAGCAGGTACGACTATGCATATCTCTGATCATACACATGAATGGAGAAGGTGTCTTTGGTTGATCAAGTTTTGGATTCCTGATCAACTCCTCACTGATTGGTTCACAACTTCCTTTGTCCTTAAGATTGCACGGGACATTGCTATGGGAGCCTGTGTGACTGAAGAGCAAGTGATCGCGCGTGCTCAGTACCTGGACTTAGTTTACTCTCAGTCAGGTACTTTGTATGAGTATTTGCCTGATGCCCTGAGACCCGGTACATCCAAGGCTCCACCAAAGTGTAGGTTTTAACCCTGTACAGAAATTACCTGCATACGAATTCTAAATCACAGGAAAAATAAAAATGCGAGAGCATAACACATATACACAGAGATTTCCCACTGGATCTCAA
>APFE030683680.1:0-27501 GCA_000404065.3 Pinus taeda | reverse complement strand
GAAAAGACCTGAAATTCAGACCTGAGGTTTAGTGAGATTTCATATCAAATGGGTTGTTTTCTTAGCTTTTGAAACATCGTAGACAATAAGTTATAGCAAAAATTCCACGATGACCTGGTTGGAGCAGCAAAACCCTAAAATCCAAAGCTCTGATACCAAATGTTATGAAACTAGCTCACAAAAAGATAGAAAAGAGAGATAAACACCTTAGAATTCATCCTCTTCGAGGGGGAAACCTCCTTTTCTCACACATCCTAACATTCTATAACTGGAAATGTTTTGGAAATGTGGTTTATTTTGAAAATAATTGGGAGTTGGTTTACATACTTTAAAAATACTTGTAGATAACATATTTAGGTAGGAAGATTGACAATATGGTTATTAGCAATATTATTTTTGTAACAACCCCAGTGAAATTCCATGTAAAAATATAAATATTGCGGATGAGGGGACACATATTCAAAGTTGAATGTTGGGCACGCCATCCTAGTGGGTGTTCATTTGGTTGTTTATGGTTAAGGAAATTGGCAAAGGAAATGGCTAAGGCATTAAAGAGGCAAAAAGGTATTTTGGCACATTTGTTTATGAAAATAATGGAAATTAGGAGAAAAAGGAGGTGAAAGGTCAAAAGTTGCATGTGAGGAGGAAAATGAAGGAAAATAATAGAAATTAGGAGAAAAAGGATACGAAAGATCATAGGTTACATATGAGTAGGAAAATGAAAGAAAATAATGGAAAATGAAGAAAATAGAGGCCTCATTCATAAAAAGACTTTCGAGGATCAGTTGGAAAGCTTCTTCCTTTTAGTGTGAACCCTTTTGTCAATTCAATTTTGGAGCTCTCATTATTCTCTCTCTCTCATACTCTTGGATACTTAGAGTTTTCTTGGAGCACTCTTGGAGGGTGTGGCATACTTGGATTCTTGGAGCAAAAAGGAAAAGGAAGAGTAGGAAAGTGCAAGAAGGCATAGACATCAACAACTACATGAGATTTACTTGCAGGTACTGAGTTGCATGTATGATTTCTTCACTTTTTTGGCATGCATATGGTTTCTTGGTTGTGATTTGTCATTGGCATGCAGGATTGCCTAGATCGAAAGTGGTTTTCCTAGCCTTTCCATTTCTTGGATAGCCATAGCGATTGTGGGTTTACTTTCATTGTTTTGTTTTGGTTGGTTCTCATGTTTCCTTAGCTTGGGTTGAGTTATTAGTCTTGGAAGCCCTAGTTGAACAATCGCTCTCGAAGCCCTATAACAACTTGGGTTGAGTTACTAGTCCTAGAAGCCCTGGTTGGACAAACGCTCTCGAAGCCCTTGGTAGGCTGAGTTATTAGTCCTAGAAGCCTTGGTTGGACAAATGCTCTAGAAGCCCTGTATAAGTTGTGGGTTGAGTTATTAGTTTTGGAAGCCTTGGTTGGACAAATTCTTTGGAAGCCTTGGAAAGCTTGGATGGAGACCAATCTGATGATTGTTTTTTTTGGTGATGTCTGACGATGAGATAGAATCACTATTTGATGGGTTGAGGTGGATGGCCTCTGGAAGCCCTAGATGATTTTTGATTGATTTTCTCTATGAGATCCCACATTCATGCTTGGAATATGGCACGTGGGTGAATGGCTGAAGAGATATTTGGCTCAGCATGTTTACGGCTGGGTGGAACGTGGTAGTCCCATCTCTAGTTGGTTTATTGCATTCATTAATGAGAAATCCATTCCCTTGATTTTCATTTGTAAAGGTACTGATGTATTTATGGGTTTGATAGCTGATATGTTTATTGTATTCCTGTTCCTATTATGGTGGTTATATGAACATTTTATGATAGTAGCTATGTATGGCTCTCAACATGTTTTTACTTGTATGTGAATGGATAATGTGTCTATGACTTAATGGAGGATAATGTTACATGATGGAAAAATAGTTCATAGCAATTCTCAGATAAGTATGAGATCCCTACACTTAATTATGTTATTTACACCTATATATTACATATCAATGATATGTTTTGACGAAACACTTGTCATGGCTAATGGGGTTTTGGTTATGATCTTGTTCAGTTTATTTTTTTTATTCCATTTCCTTAAAGTCACCAAGGAGGTTGAATCTTATCCATAATGGCCTCTCGTCGTATGTTTACCCTGGCTGGCCAGTTGCTTGGGTAGATATGGAGGAGGGTGTTACAATTTTCAATAGACACAACAACCATATCATGAGAGTTACTAGCCAGGGCTAAAGAAGTTACTAGTTGTGGCCAAAGGAGTTTCACTCAGTGGCAAAAGAAGTATTTGGAAAAGTCATCAATCTAGATGGTATTCTTGTTCTTTTCATAAACATCTTGTTGATGTTGTTGTTGAGAGTAATGTCTAGTGCTGGTTCTTGGATTGTTGCCATGAAATAGTACTAGACCAGTGATTGTTTTTATGAATTAGTGAATAATCAGTTGCAAATACAATCATATAGTGTAGTACCTTTTATATATTGACTTTTTGTTGGGACAGTGGGAAACTAATGATGAATGGTTGACTCGAGACTTAATTGTATAATCCCCATTTCTTATAGACACTGCCTTGTATGGCCTTATGAGCTCATACTAATACGTGGTAATGGAAAACTCAAAAGAACCTGGTCTAGTACATGACATCATGTTCACACTTTAACTCAACCTCCTCGAGAGGAAGCCTTCATGCAATTACATTGACTATCCCGTTGTTAGTATTAAGAAATGTCTTGGTTTATTGGCTACTTGTTTAATGAATGCCAATCACTATATGCCTTCTAGTTCCAATGTACTGTTTTCATGGTGCACTAAGTATGTTAAATTGGCTTCCAGGTAGAGTTCTAAGAATTCCAGCTCTGATACCAAACTCGATATTTCCAGTATTGGGATGAGGTTGTTTCAGGTTTAGCCCAAACAACATTTTGTAAGGTTATATGCCCCTTGCATTATAATTTTTCTAAAAACTATGGTTATAGGATTGTTGTGGGGTGATGAGCGTTAAATGTTCTTTGGAATTTTGGACCATTGCTCCTTATTAGCAATTTTCTTGCACTATTGAAGATTAATTCACGGTGATGCATCTACACTCTTCATTGTATAATCTTGGATTAGCTTTGGTATATTTGGCCATTCATAACTATTTGGTATAGAAATTCTTCATATCTCATGCTCTTTTAGCTAGCATCTTCATCTCCATTTGATGAAAGTTTTATGCAAGATATGATATGCCATTTTATGTGAAAATTGTGTGCCAAAATGTGTGTACATTTCTTCTCTATTTTCTGCTTGACATGTTGATGTTTTTCTCATGGAAATTCTACACTTTCCCTTGCATCGAGGATCCATATATTGCTTCATGGAGGATTCTACATTTTATCCCCAACCATTTTTGTGTTGTACAAAGGAGCTCTGTTGGGTGATTTAATTGTGAGTTGAATCCATGTCCTTAAATTTTCAACTCGGGGTTCGTGAACTAATGAGGTATATGTGTACTATATGTACTAGGTGATCATTTATCAGAATAGATTAATATAATGCAAGAAACTTGAAACTAATTACAAAGAAAAATAAATCAATCCAATCCAATCCAAACATAAAGAAATTGAATCAATCTTACCAAAACAACATGAATCAAAATAACATAAAAGAAATTGAACTAAACTTTCATAAATGAAACCACACTTGCTTGAAATGAAAATCACATTTGCTAAATTGAAAATCACACTTGCTTAAAATGAAAATGACAGTTGTTGAATTGAAAATCACACTTGATTAAAATGAAAATAAATGAAATAACATAAGTACACAATGTTACCGATATGTACAACAAAATAAAAAGGTGTGCAATCTTTGGTTGATGGGGGCCCTCCACTCCTCAACAAGCACACCGAACGATGATCAAAGCTTGGAGATCAAAGCAACAACATGTATTCCATAAAATAAAGTTGGAGAGAAGCTCCAAAGATATTACAATAATTCAACTCTCTTCCCCTCTACCCTCACTTTACAAATTATCTGAGCCAAGGCCACCTCAAAGGCATACAAGTACCTGCACGTGACATTGGGTAAGTGTTCAATGACCATTTTTTTGATGACTAATTTATTCCCATTCTCAAAGGACAAGCTTGTTGTGATAAACCTATGTATTGTATATAGATCTTTTTCACTACATCTGACTCCAACATCTAGTGCACTAAAAATCTATACTCCAGACAAATCAAATGCTAGCTTGTTGGCTAGCTTGAAGCCAAGGGATGTTATTGAGTTCAAAAAGGCTGGATCTTCAAATTCCTTGGATACATATTAATTTCAAGCTTTGCCTAAAGAGCGTTGGAAGGTTCTAGTCCAAAGATTTGAAAAAAATAGAATATTGGAAAATGGATCATCAGTCCTATGGCCTCGATAGACAAATTCCATATTTGTAGCAAATTGCTTATGGCCACTCATATATACTATTCATCATGTTAGGCACAATCCATGAATGGTAATCAGAAGGTTGAAAACCCTTAAGAAAACTTCTACAAAACAACAAATGTAAAGATGATAATTTTGATAAGGTAAATTAGGAGAGATGTTGGACCCCAAGAGATTGGGATGGCATACACTAGCACAAGCACTGTATTCTAAGTGAGTGGTTCAGGCCTTGAGAGGGAAGAAATCCTAGAAGTTGTGAAGTTTGACATGAATAAACACATAATCTCTTTACATCTTAGGGGATGAACCCAATCAAAGAAAACAATGGTCTGATACCATGTTGAAGTTGTACATTGATAAGAACATGGATGTTGGAAATAATACTGAGAGGGGGGGGGTTGAATCAATATTAGCCAAGTCAATAATATTTTTCTTTTCATACTCAATTTCATATACGCTACTTCAATCAAGGTAACCTGTGTGTGCATGCAACTGTGTCTAAGGAAACAATCATATATCCAGCAAACTAATGATTCAGTTAATTCATCATATGTTGATATTTAGTCTGAGCATCAGTACTTTATTAAACATTAAACAGTAACCATGTGTAGTTAATAATAGAAAGAACCATCACACATAAGCAACACACATGAACACCAAGATGTAAGGTGGAAACCCAATGTGGGTAAAAACCACCTGCTGTTGTCGTCTTTGTCTTCTTTTAATAGTAAGAGAATATGTTTACAACAAAGTACTGGTGCAGACTCATACCGGTATGTAGGCTTCTACATGTAGAAGGCTACAACCTTCTCCCGTTCTCCAGCTTCTACTGGAAGGGAGCTACAACCCCCTAGCTCTTGTACTAGCCGATATGTTTACTAGCACTAGGCGCCGACCTATAGAAGGATACAACCTTCTCCCTTCCTCTAGGTACCACTTTTGATAAATTTTCATACTGGATACTCCTAGAACACAACACCATAATCTAAAGGCCACATTTCATCCAATTTTCATATTGGACCCATCAACAACATTGAAGATCAAAATAACTACAACCATCAAATACATCTGCATCAACTAATCACTGAAACTCAATCATCACTTTCTGAATCAAACACAACTGAATCAATCAATCACTGACAATCGATGAATCTTTAACACAACTAAATCAAACATTCATTCAAACTTAATCAAATTCAATCAATCAGCTGGAACAGATAGATCATTGTAACTAGTACACAGATCTGAGTTCAGATCACTACATTATCATTCAGAATCAGTTGTAATTGTAAAACCACGCTTCATAGAGTATACGCTATTTGGCAGAAGCCAACCTGCATGTATATGCATCTTCCCTGAAGAAAACCAGCATATAGATCTGCAAACACTTTTCTGCACTTTCGGGCTTCAGACATAATCACACATAGAGGATAAAACATGTGTTAGTGATCAGATCGAGCCCATCCATTATCAGATCACATAAGTAATTATGATCTTGATCCATCATTAGATTTCATCCATCAACACTAGAGCTAATCACAATCAACCAATATGAATATGCATAATACTATCACCAGAAAATAGTCACCAGAACACAATGCAGAACCCTGAACATTGCAACAGCAAATAGAACCCTTATAGATCATACTTCAGAAGATATACGCTACATCCATGAGCCGAACCAATGTGTATATGCCCTCTTACCAAGGGAAACCAGCGTACTGATTTGCAAATCCCATTTTGTGATGTATACGCTACTTCTGTATGTTGAACCAACATGTATACGTTGTTTTACCAAAGCCATCCTGCATATAGATCTGGAAATGCTAACTTAAAGCATCACAACTATTTCAAACTTCATTCATACCCATATCATCACATTTACATAATAAAAACATGCATTGGTATTCAGATCTAGAAAGCTCAAGATCAAACCACATCATGCTAATACATCTAAGCCTTCATGATCCTGGTCTATCAACCTTCATCACCCATATAGGTGCATCCTTAGTTCAGATCAGAAACCCATAACCTACATACTTGATCTCACACTTCATCAGATATTCAGTACTTTCTTGACTTGGCCTAATGATCTTCTCCTCCTTATATAGTTTTAGGCCTTTCTCAATACCATGGACCAAAACCACTTAGGATCAATACCTTGGACCAAATACCTCAGACCAATAACACAGACCAAATACCTTGGGTCAGTTACCTTGGACCCAAAAACTTGTTTTCCCAAGATATACGCGCTTTTCCTTCTGTGAAAGTGCATGTGTACGTATAGGCTCCTTTTGTTCAATGAACTTGCGTGTATATGCAGCTTGGTCAAGCTGAACTTGCGCATACCTTTCTTTGTTCATTTTGTGTGGCCTGAACTGTAATTCTTTGTTGTTAACCTGCAGTACTTTGATCTTTCATCTGAGTGAGTTGCCATCAAGGACAACACCTATATCATAATGCCAACAATCTCCCCCTTTGGACTTGATGGCAACAATTATTTGTCGTTAACTTGTTGTACTGTGAACTGTCATCTTAGTGAGTTGCCATTGTACATTACTTCTAAACTAATTCCTTTGAACTACCCTGCATCACATCTATTAACACAACTACCATGTATTTTGTCACATTTGATATCTCTTCTATAGATTCATCTAGTTACCATATATAAGTGAGTTGTTCTGCTAGAAGTGGGTTGCCATCAAGTACAACACATGCATCATAATGCCAACAATCTCCCCCTTTGGACTTGATGGCAACAATAACACCAAGTCACTTCAACACCATCACTTGTACTTGGGTTGCCATCAAGTACAACACATGCATCGTAATGCAAATAATCTCCCCCTTTGGACTTGATGGCAACAACAACACCAAGTCACTCTCCCCTTTTGACATCAAGGGAAAAGGGTCATGCTCCCCTTGAATGCATGTTGAATTCTCTGATGGAATTCCCCTTTTGTTCATGCTGAGATGTACTGTATCATCCATGCTCCCCCTGATCACATGCAGAGTCTACAAATATTTTCAAGAAAAATAACATGACTTTATAACTCAACTATGTGAGTTTGACCTTCCTATCACCAATGACTCATACATACATTCGTTCTCCCAACCAAGTGGGGATATACCAAACTTGACTCATCCACCCAACCAAGTGGGGATATACCAATTGTTTATACATGACTTAAATATTACATCATCCTTCCCATGCATAGTAGGGGTACAATTTTCATCATATGACAAAAAGGCACTCATCAAAAGACTACAACAGACAGAGACAAATTATTATATCATGGTTTTTGATATGATCATACATGACATTTGTAACATAGACCAAATATCTAAACAAGACCATGATAGTCTTCATCAACTATCATACACCATGTATGATCTGCTCCATAAGCATCTATCAGCAGCATCCATACCAGAAACCTATATATGTCCATCATTAGTTCCCAAGATATGACAGTGTAAATATCATCAATCCTGTGACAAAGTATGTTTGCATAAAAATATCAACTCATCCTCTTGATCTCATCAATATCAACTTGTTGCGGTTCCATAACCTTCCAAGAATCAACTAAGCAAATGTCTTATCTCCAAGCGGTAGCACCAAGTCATTCACACCATATCATATGAATGTGAAAATACCATAAACTTAATCCATGATCATAACATCATTATCAAAAACTGCATGATCTTTCCACAAGAAACTTCAATATATCAATCATATATCATTACTAGGGAACATCCCATATCTGATAAGCATCAACCATGATAATCAACATATGTGAATATCAACCTATAATCATAAGGTAAGAACTCATCATCGTTATGTGACTAAGTAAGCCATGTCTTCGAATATCTATGTCTTCAAATATATATGTCTTCATGAGACCTGCAACAACACCATTCTCTTGGCCAACCAACAATATTTGTCAATATGCAATTTAAGTAATCATCCATGTATTCAACATACTATATGTCCAGCAAACCATGGTCATTAGTCAACATCAACAGTCCTCAACCATGTGAGAGCCATGAACTATAGAAATCCTGCATCATAACTGTACCATATGAACTTTATGCATCTTTGAAGGCATGATGACAACACCATAAAAGAAATGAGTGGCTCATCATCAAATAAGGAAGTTGTGTACTCAAACTTTGTACTTCTCTTTGTCCTTATGAAGATCGCCATGTAAGAAATATATATGTACTATATGCATCATCAAAAAGTCATTCACAAATTTGATTTGAATCAATACAAGTATCATCTAAGATTTTGTCATGGGTAACTTGTAATCGTCACATAGCAAGATGTATCATTTAGAAACTTTAGTCACATAAGAATCATGATCATTGATTAGGTACCAAAGACTTTTAAACATAATGCCAACAATGCTTTATTAGAAGCATAGTATGTTCTCCCCCTAAACCTGTTCCATCTGTTCACTGTCAAATCTGATCATTGCATCTATTAGTAAGAAGTATCAAGGTATCATCATCAATTAGATATACATCAAATTATCAACAACTTGTGAGGATCAAAACACTTCTAAAGAACATCCACAAATTGTAGTCATCTATCATCACGACAAAAGGGATAACTGATAATTGTCTGAATCATATCAAATCAGCTTTTTTGAGTCTGTCCTATTGCATTTTTCTCAAACCACATATACACAATTGTGCAACTTCGAACTTGCTTATATACACAGCTTGTCTTCAGGAAACTTGCGTATGAGATTTGGAACATTGAAGTTTCACAATTCTAGCTCCCCCTGAGTTTGATATGCCTGTACACTGTGTCTGGCCACATTTTTCTGACTGTACTTCCTTCTTCTTCCATATCTTTGATTGTGATGATTTTCTCCTTTTGGTATTGTGCCCGAAATTTCCTTCTGCATTCCTTTGCTATGTGTCCAAACTTGTTACATGCATAACATCTTACATGTTTCATATTTCTTCTATAATAGTTAATGGATTTGTGACCAAACATATGGCAAGAAAAACAATATCCCTTAAAGTACTTGGAAGCTGATGAAATTTATGTGTGATGGTCTTGAACCATTCTCCTTCTGCATCTCAGTGGAACATGTCCAAGATTATGACATATATAACATTCAGTATTATTCATTTGGGGAAATGGCCGACTATCACTTGCATAGTTAGGAGTAATGATTTTCTTTGAAAAATTTCTTTCCTTGGTTGTTGATGGGATTGACCTCTCATCTCCTTGTTGAACATTTCAAATTTTGCATTAGAGTTCCTTGCCTTACTTTGTGAACTAGATTCACCTTCAACAGATTCATGAAAACCAAGACCAGTTTTGATGGAAGGAGACCTTTAACTACTAAGAATATCATCCAAGATCTTAGTACTATCTTGAAATCGTAAGAGTTTATCCTTTTCTTCTAATTTATCTTTTAGAATATTTACCTAAACCTGATGTTGCTCTTCCTTTTTAAGATACTGCTTCTTCATGATTTCTTCAGCTTTCTTTCTTCTTCCATCTAATGCCTTAATTCAAGACTTCGTTTTCTTGTTTTTCAAGAGTTTGGAGTTGTTCTTTATTATGCTTATTTGATTCTTCAAGATCTTCTTTCAGTGAGAGGATCTTAGCTTCAAGACTTTCATAGTAACTGGATCTATCTATGAGTTTCTTGATTGTTGTGCTTCTTTCATTTACTTCATTTCTTAATGATGTCACTTCATCTTGTAGCATTTGACATTGATCTTCCTTTTCCTTGAATTGGTTCCTTACTTTATTTCCTTCCTCTAGTTGAGCTTTTAGTTTGGTAGCTTCTTCTTTGAAGGCACATTCCCTTTTGTCCAATAGATCTTGTTGATCTCTAATTTTGTCTGTAAGCCTTTTAAATTCTGCCTCTATTTGATATCTTTCTTCCTCACCCGTAAGAGAAAATTCAGTTGTTTCGTTATCACTTTCATCATCTTCAAATGGATGGAGAAATGTATCACCAGAGGATAACAAATTCATACCTGATAGTTCTTTTGCTTTTTCATCTTCATTCTGAGGTGATTCTGAATCTGAAGAGTTGCTTCCATATATTCCCCAATCGATTCTCCCACTGCCATAGTTCCTTTGAGATGTATTCTTCTTCTTAGGCGCTTTCTTCTTTAGCTTCTTTCCCATTGTTCTATGGATCTCCTTCAAGCGATCAAGATTCTACCAAAGGACCTGCTCTGATATCAATTGTTGGAAATAATACTGAGAGGGGGGGGGGGGTGAATCAATATTAGTCAAGTCAATAATCTTTTTCTTTTCATACTCAATTTCATATACACTACTTCAATGAAGGTAACCTACATGTGCACGCAACTGTGTTTAAGAAAACAAGCATATATCCAACAAACTAATGATTCAGTTAATTCATAATATGTTGATCTTTAATCTGAGCATCAGTAATTTATTAAACATGAAACAGTAACCATGTGCAGTTAATAACAGAAAGAACCAACACACATGAACACTAATATGTAAGGTGGAAACCCAATGTGGGTAAAAACCACCTACTACCGTTGTCTCTGTCTTCTTTTAATAATAAGAAATTCTGTTACAACATTGTACTAGTGCAGATTCATACCAGTACGTAGGCTTCTACCTGCAGAAGGCTATAACCTTCTCTCGTTCTCCAGCTTCTCCTGGAAGGGAGCTACGGCCCCCTAGCTCTTGTACTAGCCGATATGTTTACTAGCACGTAGGCACTGACCTACAGAAGGCTACAACCTTCTCTCTTCCTCTAGGTACCACGTTTCATAAATTTTCATACTGGATACTCCTAGAACACAACACCATAATCTGAAGGCCACATTTCATCCAATTTTCATACTGGACCCATCAAAAACATTGAAGCTCAAAATAACTACAACTATCAAATACATCTACATCAACTAATCACTGAAACTCAATCATCACTTTCTGAATCAACCACAACTGAATAAATCAATCACTAACAATGGAGTAGAAGCTTCTCTTACTAGAAACCTCAAGAACAATGAGTTGGTTATTGTTGAGTAAGGATATGGTCAATTTCTTCCATTTTGGGTCCTTGATCCTACCTTTAGATATATTCCCCTTAATATGTGTACCTTATTCCCCCTTTTGTGGATCCCTAACTCCCTCTCCTTCCCTAAAAATACATTCCCTTATACCCTCAAATGGTTGGTCAGACTAGACTGGTCATGCTGCTGCTAAATTGTGCCTAATTGCTACCAATTTGTGAAGGAGAAAGGATAGCTTGAGAAGTCTTGGCTTGGACTTGGAAACCCATCCTAAAGGAGGCTTCCAACATCAAGGTAGTGGTTGTATGCTTCCCTCTTGGTTTATTATTAATACAATGCATGTTTACTTTCCATAAGTGTGTAAATGACTACTTGCTTAGTATGATGCTCCTTGATCTGTCGTATGGTTTAGATTAGAATGCATATGCTATGTTTTTCCTTTGCCGTCTTTGTTTGATATATTTTGTAGTTATTTGTTCACAAAAAGTGAATTATTTGTTATTTGAAAGATAAAAGTGCATCAAGTGCATTCTCATTCATTGAAAGAAAAATCGAAATCATTTTTCTTTTGGTGGTTTCATTTGGAAAATGAAAGTGAAGGATCTAGTTAGGAAGGCTTTGTTTGTTGCATTCTTCATTGTTGCACCATTGTTTGAATCTATTCCCTTACAAGATTAGCTTTCATCGAAACGGAAAGGATCCTCTTCTCATGATAGTTGCATCATAGGTGTTCAGGTGACATTGTTTTGAGCCTTAAAACCAAAACTTAATTAAAGATAAACTTAAAATTTACCTCAATTAACCTAAGGAGAATTTGGAACTTAACGCAAACATTTAGAGGTCTAGACTAAAGATGTGTTTCAATGTAGTTAAATGTAGGAGTTGTCATTATTTTCTAGCGTCTTATCTCGAGGGTGAAATCTTGTTCCACGTACGGAAGTGTATAGGACCGTTCTCCAATACTTTCAGGTATATCATAGGCACTCCACACATGGTAAGTATATGGGAATGATCTCATCGAACGGTTACACATTAGACAACTCTACCATGGACCGCACTCCCATGTACCTCACGTATATTTTGGGAGCCCTCTATAGGTTGCTATCCATCCATAGGTAACCAAGTCTGCCACTTTCCATACCATGATACACCGAACACAACATTCGGGGAGAGTGGCTACCATGCATTAAGTCCTTAGTTCGCCAAGGTGTATATTGTAGTTCATGGATGCTTGGTAAACCTTTATGCCTAGTTACCCCTTTTTGATTTATTTTTGTTAAGTTCTAAACTAAATTAATTGACTATAGAAAAACATCCTTCTTGTGGAAATACTCCGTAGTAGATCTTAAGTTGCGACTAATGGCAACACTTCCCAAGTTCACCAACCAAGGAAACCCCTCTGACAGGAATCCTGACCCTTTTCCTTCTTTTGGAAATGTTAGTGCTCCCTATATGGCAACATTGTCCCTTCCTGGGTTTACCATTGGTTTTCCAGTTTGGTTATTTTTGACCCTTGTGGTTCTGAATGTCCAAAATGCTCCTCAACTAGGCTCTCCTCAAACTAAATGGTATCAACCTCTAGTTGAGCCTTGAGTTGACTCTTTGCCTTCTTCTCCTATTCGGTATTCTTCCTCTTCTTCCTCTTTGTCTGGTGAAAGTCAACAAGCTAGTAACTAGGTGGATAAGATGAAGAAGAAAATGAAGATTAAGAAGAAGAAAAATAAGCAAATGGACAATCAAGCGACCATTGCTACAAATGTAACTAATGTTGAAAAATATTCCAATCAACCCCGTAAAGTGAAATTCCCTTTCAAGCTTTGTAAGGGTGACCACCTTCTTCAAGAATGTCCTGGTATTCCCAATATATTAGAAGTGTTGTCCACATGTTCACATTGAACTTTTTCATCAGCCTCTGGAGATCATGTTGGTGATAAAACTTCAACTAGTGATAGCGAAGCCCATGGGAAAAAGGGAAAAGTCAAATTTCCCTTTAGGTTATGTGAAGGGAATCATCCTATTCACCTTTTTCCTTATATGAATGAATCCACTAACCTATTGGATAAACTTACCACTTGTCAACCTCATATTTTAACTGGTTATCAGAAGTTTTCCCTTGATCCTCCACTAGTTGATCAAGTGATTGATCAGAACTCATCACTGATCAATCCCACTCTCTCTGAAAGTGAATCTCATGAGACTATTTCTAACCAACCATTGGTCAAAAAAATGGTTGACCCAATTCCGCTTTTAGTTTATCATATCTATCCTTTAGAGAGTGAATTTCATACTTCTCAAGTTCTTATGGTTTCTTCAAATTCCAAAGAATTAGGGGGTGATCCTCTTGTTCCCAAAATATTGGGGGGTGATCTTCCTATTCCCACGGTCCAGGGAGGCGATCCACTCATTCATGTAATGCAAGGGGAAATTTCTCCCATTCCGATGGCACCACTTTGTTTGATTGGATTCGACTGGTAGGATATCGTCTTCCTTCTTCTATGACTTTTTAGATCACAATACATGCTTATAATATAACCGTACTTGGCACAATCATAGATGAAGTCACATATGTTAGTATTTTGTCTTCAACTACTTGGAAAGCTTTAGGTTCTCTGCAGCTTGTGCATGTTACCCAGAATATGTTGGATTTTAATGAGGAACCAGTCAACCATTAGGGATCCTTCCTAAGTTTCCTATTACTTTGGGAGGAAAAATCATCTATCTCAACATGATAGTTGCTCAAGGCCCTTTGGATTTTAATTTACTCCTCGGTCGTGCCTATGTTTATGTAATGGGAACTCTTGTCTCTTCTCTCTTTCGTGTGATATGTTTCCCACATGAAAGAAGAATTGTGGCCATTGATCAACTTTCGTTTGTTTGTCCTAATTTAACCCTTGATCAACCATCTTCTCTAAATGGTCCTTGTATGGAAGTGGTATCACCCTTGCCACATGTTAATTATGTGGCCACCTGTTCCATGCTCGCGTCTACTGATGATCTAGTCAGTGATATAGTGCATCAGGTACTGAACATTAGGACCCGATCTTTCCATTAGATCCCTTGATAGGTATCCCTTCTAGAGTTTTTTTCTCCCATCCGATGAGAACCTATTGGAATCCATGGTCTCTTATAGTCCATAATAAAGGTGATGAGGATAGTTTTTTTACTGTGTTAACCTCGTTAAAAAATGAAATAGATCCCCATGAGGATAGTTCTTTTACTATGTCAACCTCATTAAAAATTGAAATAGGTCCCGATGAGGATAATTATTTTACTATGTCAACCTCGTTAAAAAATGAAATATGTCTGCATGAGAATATTTATTTTACTATGTCAACCTCATTAAAAAATGAAACAAGGTGTCGGAGCGTAGTTTTTTTCTTGTGTCAAGCTCCTTAAAAAATGAAACAAGGTTCCATGAGCATGGTTGTTTTCATGTGTCAATCTCGTTTAAAAAATGAAACACATCCCCTTCCAATTCGAGTCTTTGTTTAGATCGCGTAAATTCCCAATCGATTCTTTCACTTGATCTCATAAATGAACCTTCATTCCATCCACCTATTAGTAACCGTTAGTCTTCTTAAGTGAATGAAATGAAGCTTGGGGGGCATGTACCTCAAATTGAATCATTATGTTGGGGCCATGCAAACTCATCTCAATAATAGTTTATCTTTGTGTCAAGCTTGTGTAAAAATGAAACCAAATCCAAGCATAGTTTGTCTCCATTTCAAGCTTGTGTAAAAATGAAACCAAATCCATACATATTTTTTTCTCATGTTTCAAGCTTGTGAATAAATGAAACCATTTCCAAGTATCCTAAAGTATAGTTTCCCATGTTTCAAGCTTGTGTAAAAATGAGACCATTTCCCTTTTTACCTCTTGTGATTACCATTTTTATCAACCTATTTTTTCCATATGAGCCTTGATTTTTTCATTCCATCATCACCATTTCTTTAGCTGATCATACGCTTTCACTTGGCTAATTTATGCTTTCCTGAGAAACATCTATGATGAGTGGTCTTATTATACAAACTCCTGATCTTTACATGTTTTGAGCAGTTCCATCATGACTAGAATCAGATGCTATCCTTTTATACCACTCATTCCTTGTTGGCTTAAGGGGGCTTGACCCGGGTTCAATGTTAATTAGCCAAACAAATCCCTACACTACTAGCCCTTTCGACATCATCCTGCAGAGTGCGGACTGAAGTCTCACCCAAAGCAGTATGGGAGGATGATGAAACCAAGTTTTCACATCCTGAGATTGTTATAATTTCATTTGATTCCCTCTATCCTTGCCTTCGTGCAGGTTTCTTCACGCTAGGGCTTACAAGACGAGCCCTCTATTTCTTCCTTCAATACCTCCATGAAAGGGTATGATTGACCTTCGCGTAGCCCTAGATTGTTGCTCAGGTACTTTCGTGCTGCTAGGGCAACGTGCCATGCAAATTCCCCAATTAAACTAAGTGACTTGCTTATCTTATCAAACAATTATAGTTAACACCGCATAAACAGATATTCATAATTGTGTTCAATTATTCAATGTAATTGCATTCATTCACTCATCACCTAAGCATAACGAAGGAAATTCATACATAAGATATCAAGATGCATCAATAGAACAAAGACACAAGAGTTGCCGAATATTTCTCTTTATTTATATCTTCCAAGTGATTACAGAATCTACCCACCCTGCACACATAGTTGCAGGGGTTTGTGCACTCAGCTATAGACTTCTACCCTAGGCCTCTCCGCACTCAGCTGCAGAGCCTCTACCTATGCTATAACCCAAGACTTAGACTTCTTACTTCAGAGCTACGACTCTCTTACATTGTGTGTCTCTAAAACTACTTAGAGCTTAGCTCTTTTTATACAATCCCATGGTCCACGGACCATGGGTAGATCTCTTACAACCGACTTTATTTTAAAAAACTAATGGCAGACTAATCTCTTACACCTTTGTGCTCCGCGACCACAAAATGTAGAGTCTTTACAATTTTATTACAAATTTGACTCAAACATGGGATTTTAGCCCCAAAACTGTCCTTGGGGGATCCCACTCCCAATAGGCCCCCAACACAAACATCGTGACTCGCCCTTGAGTCACTTAGTAGGCGCGAGGATCTTTGTACGAAGCCCATCTAACTTTACCCGTATGACCGCAACCTCGGTTGTGCATTGAGTTGCCACCTGCTTTGCATCTTCCATTTTTTACTTGGTCACTACTCTTGCGCTGTCAGCTCGAAGCTTTTGTTGTGTCACTTATAGAGTCGCAATATTTCCTTTAATATTTCTTGTAACTGTGTAAGCTTCCTCCAACCAGGGATTTAGTCTCGCCTTCAACACTACTTCCTTGTGCAGCACTGCGTCCACCTGTTCCTTCAGTTGCTTGGCCTCATGCAGCTTGGCTAGCCTCTATGTTAGTGCGACAGTTCACATTGTGCCCTTAACCTCATTGTAATGCTGTTGTAGCTCACGCGCTTCCATCTCTAGCCTTTGGGTCCTCTTGCAAGCTTGTCAGGACCTCAAATGACTGCTCGAACAACTGTGTGTAGTCTACTACTGCACTCTCCACTACTGCTATTGCCTCTGTAACAGTGGTCGCCCATTGTTCCTTTACTTCTGGTGATGTTTGAGGCTAGGTCCTCACTTGTAGCTTGGTGATTTCTAGGTTCAACTCCAACTAAACCCGCGCCATCTTAGTTCAAGTGTCATGCACCCCTATGGCCAATTTTCGGATGCGTACCTTGACTATCGCCTCCTCTAGAATGGCCAACTCTGGGACCATTCAACATGCCTCCTTAATGACCTGCATAATCCTCTTGCTCTGATTGGTCACATCGGTCTTAGCAGTGATAGAAACATTTCTCTGTAGGGCCATCTGATCATTGTTGATCCATTGTTTGTCAATCAACTAGAGGGCACGGTGCTCTCGGGCCCTTACTTCTGTAATGACTCCATCATGCAAGAGGTGTAGTGCTTTGCGTGGAAGCATTGCTAGGTTCAACCCAAATCCCTTCAGGGCACTGACAGTGGGTTTGTTAGCCTCATTTTTTGTGGTCAGTGCTCCATCCTGCAGGACTATCGCATTAGAGGCCTTTGTGCGTAGCATATTGGCAACCTATGAAGTGCCAATAGCCAAGCTGGTAGACACTGTACCAGCCTATGACACGTGGGTCTGCAAGTCCTAGAACCTTGTCTGGATAGCTCCTAAGATGATCTGCTACTGTTGTTCAAATTTTTGTAGGGCACCTGCAGTGATATCCCTGACTGTGTCACCGATATCATGTTAATCACCACCTGTCAATGTGATAGGGTCTAGCGAAGTCTTGGTCGCCTTTGAATTCTTCCTAGACCCTCCCTTCTCCAGCACTCTTGGGTTCTTAATGTGGGTGGATGTCTTTTGAGGGTCTGCGTCGTGCTATTATGTTTCTTCCTATTCTATCTTAGGCGAAGGAAACCATGCACCTTTGTTAGAGCCACGCTCTGTTCCACCTGTCTGCTTTCCTGCCTACTCTGCCTGGGCCTTATCAATGGCCTCCTTTTTCCTTTTTTTGACCAATTGCACCATCTTCAGCTTGGCATCCTCTTTCTTCCTTTGCGGAGTGAACTTGCTCCCGCCGATTGCCAAGTTTGTTGTAGTGCCCCACTCTGCCAACCATTGGTCAAGCATCACATCCATGGTGTCATCTATGGCCAGATACGGAATGTCGTATCACTTCTGCGTAGGGTCCTTCCACAGCCTGATGGATATTTAATGGAAATCGGCTTTAAAATCAGAGTAGCCTTGCAGGTTGGCATACACTGTGGGTGACAATCGTGGCTTGCAATTAATGGCCATCCTGATGTTCATCTCCATCAATATCCAGAAGATCTTGCTATCTCAGACTCACTACGTGTCCTTGGTTGCCCACAACAAAGTGTACTTTGCTACTTCAGGGAGGTTTGGTGCAACCAAAGGGAACTGTCTCTTCTCTGGTAGCTCCCATGCTACTAGCACAATTGATATCAAGAGCCATGTATAGTGGAACATCTTGCTGAGCTCTTGTGCTTTGCGGTAGTTCACCAGGAACTCTACACGAAGGTAGTCTGACTAGTTAAACTAAACTCCTTCAGTGCACTGTTGTGCGAGCATGACGACAGGCGCCGACCCCTCATTGAAGCGACACATCCTCATTACCTTCCCTTGCAAGGATCTGTGTGGCTACCTTCACAGCGGGGTTAGAGATGTTGAAGATAGCGTACCTGCGTGGCTTCTTCACCAACTTGAATTTTTCCTTCATTGACTCTGCGAGAGCCTGCTGACCACCCTTTCTGCCAAAGATCATGGCTGGATTCTCAGTTGTATATGACATGTGCATTATTTGGTGAATCAACTTGTCTATGATGGGTATCGGCTCCTCCAGCCATAGACACCCATCATGCACCAAGCACAACCACTGATTGAAGACCAAAACTGTCATAGGGGTGCAGTTATAGTGCAGCACCTAGAGCAGGTTGAGCAACCCTGCCTTTTCTACTCCCTTGAGCCACCTCTGTGGCTCCAATATGGTCATTCATGTATTTGTGTCAATGATGCAGCACATCAGCTGCTCGATCGCCAGGTGTGAGAACTTTTTGTGGTCCGCCAAGTCCCAGTCTTCAACTTTCAGAAACGACACTCGAGCCAAGTGAAGACCATCAAAAACAATTTTGTTGGACAACAAAGGGGTTTGCAGGGGAGTCTTACTCTCATCAATGTCCTTTGGGACCTTTGACTTAGGCTTGCACAGAGGGAAAACTCCGGAAACCGCGTAATAGGGTCTGCACCCTGGAATTCAACCTCCTCCACTTTCGTTCCCACATCCTCATCGTCCATTAGGATGTCTTTGATATCTTTTCCTCTTGTTCTAGGTTTATGGCCTTTCCTTTCTCCTTTGTAGTGGGATTTGGTGGGTTTCTCTTTGGCGATGCACACACCTTTATGACAGACTGCCTTCCCTTCTTGTCCTTCACAGTATCCTTAGTTGGGGTTGGCTTTGGTCTCAACATTCTCGGTGATTGAGGGAAATCTGCCAATACCTCGGCCACTTCTGGAATGGCTACTTCTGCCTCTATTTCCATTTCCTGTGTCGACTCCTCTACTACTTGTTCAGTATTTATAATTTTTGGGGGTGTTGACATGATTTTTTGCAAGAATTCTTGTGTTTCCATCGACAAAGTCTCAAATACCTTAGTAGCTATCAGAAGCTCGTGTTTCTCACAATTCATATGTGCCTGAGAACTCAACAACTCAATTCTCAAAATGCCAAGTGTTTCTTGCTGGACAACCACTTGTAATTTATAGGGTATTTTGAATTCAAATCCGACCATTCCCCCCAAATTTAGTTCATTAATGCTGGATTGGCAGCTTATTTTCAAGGATCTGAGCCATAAATTTCGTCTTAAATGCCGACCACCCACTCCATATGGTCTCATTTCAACTGTCAATCATGAAAAATGACCTTAACAGTTACTTTTTGGTCGACCTGCGTGATTTCTCCATGGGTAGCGCAACTCCCTCTACACTATTGCAGACCATGTGACACTCCCTTGATTTGCACCATCCTCCAATCGTGCAGCTCCCCAACTAGGGTAGTGTGTTTATAGTCCCACACCTCCTTTTAGTTGCCTGGAGTGCTAAGACTATGCTACCTTCATTTAGCCACATGGCCAAACCGCTGGTCTATGGCTTCGAGTGACTGCCATTCACCTTTCCTGGGAAGGGTTCTCCATTCAATTTTACCAGCTGTATCACTCCTCCATCGGTAATTTCCTTAATGACATGGGGCCCTAACCAGAGCATTCTAAATTTCCCTGAAAATTTATCAAACTTACTATCATATAACAAAACTAGGTCATTTACCTTAAATGTGCACAACTTAATTTGTCAATCATGCCATGCCTTTTCGCGCTGCTTTTGGACCTGTTGGTGAAATCCAGCTAAAAATCTCTCTTCCTCGAGCTCATCTAGCTGTACAAGCCTATCCTCTAGGGCTTTGCGAGCCGTCATAATTGTGAACGCTACTATGCGTAGACTAGACACAATATATTCCATAGGCATTATTGCTTCAACCCCATAGATGAGCCTAAAGGGGGTTTGTCTAGTCAAATTTTTGCATGTCATTCGATAAGCCCATAATACTGTAGGTATGCGTTGGTCAGAACTTTCTCGAGCACCTTGTTGAACACCTCCACCGTCCTATTAGCCTACAGGTGATAAGGTGTGCTTTTCTGGTGGTATACTTGAAATTCTTCTGTTAGCGCGCTGATCGTCTCATTCAGGAAGTTCGTACCATGATCACTCATCAGGATCTTTGGACAACCAAATTGCACCAATATTTTCTCAAAGAGGAATTTTGCAGTGGCCATGACTGTGCAATCCTTCACATGCTATGCCTCCACCCAATGAGTCAAATACTTCATCGCAGTAATAATGTACCTTGCTCCCGTCTTTCCTTGGGGCTGAATGGGTTCGACAAAATCTATCGCCCACTTCTCAAAGGGATGCAACATCACCTATGGATTCAAAGGCATATCATCCCTCTGTGATGGCCTGCCAATCCTTTGACACATATCACACGCCTTGCAATACGCTTTTGAGTCCCGATGGAGGGTTGGCCACCACAACCCTGCACAAAGAATCTTTTGTGCGGTTGCTCTTCCTGCATAATGTCCTCCCGTGGCGCCCCCATGAGCGTCCATGAGGATGCTACTTATTTCAAACTTAGGTACATACCATCACAATATCTCATCAGTCCCCATCTTGTATAGATGCCTAGCAATGACAAAGAAATCTACTGTGCGCACCACTAATTACTTATTTTGTTGGACAGTGTATCCTTCCGGTGTAGTGCCTGTCGTTAGGAAATGTATTATATCCTTAAAATGACCATTTGCGATGCACACTACAAATAGTTGTGTGTCAGACAATCCATCCTCCAAATTAGTGGGCTCTTCCCCTATTTTGATGTGTGATAGATGGTCCAGTTCCGCGTTCAGTCGTTCAGGATTTACAATAGCTTCAAAGTCATATTCCTGGAACAATAAGAGCCACCTATAGATTCTCCCCCCCAACACAAGCTTATTGACCAGGTACTTCATCATGGAGTAATCCGTATACAACTTAAAATGGCCTCCCAGTAAGTAGTGCCTAAACCTTTGGAGCACATATACCATAGCTAACCCTTCGCGTTCGGTGGTGGAATAGTTCTTCTCCGCTTTGGATAATCTTCGGCTTGTGAACATGATAGGATGGTCCAAGCCTTCTCTGCTAGCCTATGTCAGTACTTCTCCCAGTGCTAAACATGACGTGTCGACATGTACATGAAACTCCTTCTTCTAGTCTGGGAAGACTAGAATCGGCTCGGTGACCATCTTTTTTTCCAATACATCCAAGCTCTTCTTATAGTCATCATTCCAGCAGGATGTGACACCCTTCTTCAACACTTTCTCCATATGCGTGGTGATCTAGGCATAACCTTTGATAAACTTCTTGTAATATCTTGTATGTCCCAGGGTAGCGCGCAAGTGCTTCACACTCCTCGGTGCTTCCAAGTTCAATATCACCACTATCTTTGCGGGATCTATCATCAGTCCCTGTCTACAAACCACATGCCCCAACAGGTTCCCAAAAGGAACACAAAACAAAAACTTCTTGAGATTGAGCACGATCTGGTAGCTTTGACAGGTATCTAGCATCAGGCGCAAGCTTACTACATAGCATTTAACCAACCCAAACACAATCCAATCATCAAAATATACCTCCAAGAACTTATGAATAAATTCCTTAAACATAGCAACAACTACACGCGAGAAGATCGCAGGGGCATTCCTCAATCCAAATGGCATTATAGTGTAATGAAATCAACCCCACTCTATCATGAAGGTTGTCTTGCTCCTATCCTTCGATGTGATTTTGATCTGGTGGTACCCAGATAATCCATCAGTGAAGAAATATGCTTCATGGCCACCTACACTTTCCAACACTTAATCAATGAACAAAGTCAAGAAAGGATCATGTACACAAGCATCATTCAGCTTCCTGAGATCCATGCATATCCATATTTCATCCTTCTGCTTCTTTTCCTATACCACCATTGGGCTTATCCAGTGAGATTCTTCCACAGGCTCAATGATGCCTACCACAAGCATCTTGTCTAGCTTTAAGTGGACCTTCTCCTTGTATTTTGAATTGAGACAGTGAGGTCTTTGCTTAACTGGCTTTGTGTCAGGCTTCAATGTAATCTTCATCATTCCTAGGTCCCCGATTATCCCCTTCAGATCCGTAAACTTGGTAGGAAATAAATCTTGGTATTCGTGTAGAAATTTAGCGACCTTATCCATTGTCCCATCATCCTAGTAGTCTACGATCTTTGCGAATTTGGGTTTTGCCTCTGTACCAATGTTTACTTGTTTCGTTTTCAATGGTGCGGTTATATCAGGGTTATCAATTTGTGGTCCTTTAACCTCGCAGCGATCCTCTGTTTTTGAAATGTTAATCTTTCATGGATCCTCATATTCTTCTTCAGATGTCACATTGTAGCATTCCAACGTGACTTATCTAAGTAGCCCACTCAGGATGAATCAGGTCCAAAGGATCCTATGGTATCCGAAAGATACATGCTTTCACTTCTTGTAGTGCCTCATCAATAAAGTCAAACTTGTCTTCAAAACTGAATGTCATTATGAATCCTTCGCGTAGAATATCCCATTCACTTGTACCATGGTGGAGCTCTGTTTCTACATACCAATTCATTGGGACAACATCCAAGGTGTGACAGAAGAAGTGCACCCATTCAGGTTGGGGCTTTTATCCATAAGCCTAGTCCCACTTGGCCAAATGAGCGCGCGGATCATCCTGCCCATCATACTTGTCTGTCATTCACATCTTAGGCTTCCCAAATTGTGTCCTCATCATCCTCCTACATTCACGCCAATCATCAAAGCTTCCCTTATGCATACCCCACCATATGGCGGGCATATCATGCAGTGCCCAGTCCAAAGCCTGGAAGTGTTGCTTTTCTAGTACCTCCCTTTCAAATGCATCCAAAAATATATCTACCTCATTCTGACCATCATAAGTAGGCATATTTCTTACCTCTGAGGATACATAGTGCAATGATTGGGTCATCATGTTGCAGTTCAGCATAGTCACTTCATGTAACCGATTCTGCTAGTGCTCTAACTCTTCATCGGAGTCCGAAGTGCAGGAACTCTCACGATCCCATGTAATTCGTCCATCCACGATGGGATTCACCCAATATTGGTCTCACACTATTATCTTATAGATATAGTCCAAATCGTCATCACTCTAATAATCATGAACTGGTTCTGTATAATGCGATCCTTCAACAGGATCTAGATAGGCGTAGTGGTTTCTTCTCAAATATCATATTTCACTTCTTTAGGTTGATTACCCCATTCATATCAGTAGCCTAGTCAATTCCTAGTAGTGCAGGATAGGGATTGTTGTCATCCACTATCTCTATTACTTCAAAATCAGTCAGTGCGCCCACACCTTCAATATCGACAGTCACCCCTTGCAGCCACCCCACGGGGATGATCTTTTGCTGATTGGCCATCCTTAGCAGAATTGGAGACCACTGTAGCATAGGTCTCCCGATTCATTCCCAAGTCTACTTTAGTAGGATGTTCGCATATGAGCCCAATTCCAAAATAACCTGATCCATTTCATACTCTCCTATCTGCGCGGTCAATCTCATCTCCCGTCCTATTCTTGTTTTATGCTTGACAATCTTTCATACTATGCATGGCTCACCCGATGCGGTTCCAACACATCTATTGATGAGCTCTTGTAACCCTTTCACAACCTTACTATCACACAATAACTTCATATAGGTGTCCAGGAAAGTTGTGAGCATAAAGGGGTCCATCTCCTACTTAGGCTTATCCTTGCTTCCTGAGGTGGAGTCCTCAATGAAGCTCTTCTTAGCTTCCATGAAGGTTTCACTTTCATGCTCCAAATTGAACTCAGCCTCTTTCGCCGAAGCTTTGTGAACCCATGTACTATCTTTTGTTTGTTTCCCTTTTTCATCTCCTGTTGTGATTACACTTCTGAGCACTATATTTACATTTAGGTCCTCTTCGCGTGACTTTCACCTCATCATCTATAGGTTCTAAGTCGGTGGAGGTGGTAGCGACCCTTTATCACGTATCCTATTTATCAGTGTAGGACAGTCTTCCATCTCATGATCAAATAACCTGCAATACTTGCATGACAAACGTGTTGGGTTAGTGCAACCATGGGCATAGTGTCATGGTCCTTCACAATTGTAGCAGATAAACTGTCCCCTACCTCTTCCAGGTCCTCCTCCACCTCAGCCTCATCCACGCCCCTGAAATCTTGTCTGCGCCATCCCTGCACTCTGGTCAAGGGGCCGTGTTTCTACCTGAACCCTATAGGCAAGAGTTCTATCCATTATTAATTCATAACTTTTGAAATTACTCTCATCATGCCCTACCGACCTACAAAAGTTGCAAAACAGCTGTTGTGGTGTCTGTACAAACTTTTGCAAAAAATGACAATTATCTGTGGCATGTTTTCCTACTACCTGACATATAGTGCACCATAATGCAGGCCCCACGCTAGGTCTTGCATAATATTCTGGCCTTAAAGGCATCAGCAATATAGTTCGCAAAGACCGGGCAATGGTCCTTATCATGTCCTTGACTCTTGCATTTCAAACACCATACCTCATCACACACATCTGGTCAAACTATTCTATCCTACTTCAGACTTTGCATTTCAAGGCATAGGTTCTTCAGCTACACATGGATTAGTTGAACCCCCAGGGTTGGATCTTGCATCGGAGTTTCATGTACTCTCATGGCAATTTCCAAGGCCTTTGCCTGAGTGGTTATCTTTCGCTGCGACATCGCTACCGTTAAGTGAGGTAGTAGCAAAGCCACAAACCACTCACGATGATGTCTATCTGTCAAATTCATGTTGGCTTCGCGTATTGTACACTTCAACCTCTAATCTAGTTCCCAAGGCACTTCGCCTGGTTGAATCATGATTTCTTTGAATCCCACAATTGACTATGCCTCAGGTTTAGGCCTACTGAACTCTCTATTCAGTGTTGTTTGGATGTCTACCACACCAGCATTCAGGTTGTCATTAGTGTACTTGATATACCAGGTTAGTGTGTAATCTTGCAGAGCACTAACTAATGTCGCCTTCTTTATATGATAATTTGTAACACCCTGCTCCTCCCATACAACTCTCACAACAAACCAGAATTGGTCCTAGTCCTCATTTCCCAAGCCTTTGAACAAAGGCATCTTCACTGAAGTTTCCATACTGAACTGCGGTGGAGGTGCAGGAGGTATGGGTGAAGTCGCAAGTGATGGAGGTGAAGTTGGAGGTGGAGTGGATGGAGGTGGTATTCACGAGAATCCTTGTCTTATTAACTGGATAGCACTTCACAGAGAAACCTTTGCTATCCCTTCCTCATCACCTCATAGAGGTGAAACCAATGGACTATACTCTGAACCCTTTTTTCCTTCGTTCCTATAGGTTTTTCCGCTTTGCATAGTTTCGAACATCAAGGTAGCTGCATAATTGTTGTGGGATAAACTCCCCTAGGGTCTTGGGTGAATACCCTAGCAGAGTGAAGATTATCTATGCAAGGAAACACACATTCCAGGTGATCATAATGCTACTATAAGCAAACTCTATGATAGGGGGCATACCTGAGGTCCTACGTTTGAGAAGAGCCTCCAAGGGTCCAAACCCTTCTTTGAGTTCCTGTTCTCCTTTGACTTGCAAAACCAACAATTCAAGAAAGTGCAGCAGTATATGGATTAAACGTCATAAAGAAACCAACTTCATATTATAAGGAAAGGTAGTTAGTTATGCAATTAAACAACCTATCACATATGAATCATAACATGAATATCATAACATGAAGAAGATCTATATGAGGAACAAAGACATGTGTTTCTTTAATTATAGACAAAGAAAGTACAGAACAGGAACAATTTCACCTGAGTCATCCTTTCACAGGCTCCAAGCGGAACCGTCTCCCGGATTTGTCCAGTGTCAAGCCTTTAACAAACTCCTTCCATGACTTACTCCATGATCTCTCAAGTAGTATGAAATCATCAACACACACAAGGAAACAAGGGTTTCCTGTAGGATGGGGGAAGTGCAAGAGGCACAAGGATCTTGAGACCTGGTCAGGGAAATCTAAGCATAGCAATCTTTCTCTCTCTTCTCTCCTCCCCTTGGCCTTCCCATAGAAGCCTTTTTATACTTCTCCCAAAGTAGTTTTTTAGTTGGGAATTCGTTGGGAACAGTTGGGCCATGAGCACTAACGGGTGATCAACAAGTAAAACCTGTGATCTCAGCCCGAAATTAAGGATATTTTTATTTCTAAGTGTTTTTATACATATACGCGGGTTGGGTATACACAGACCCACGTATGCACACGTTTAGCTCAGGGCAATGTCGTGTATAGGGAAAAAACACTGCTTTTTTAGATTTGCGACCAGATCTGGAAGGAGGGGTTGCCCTAGGCCATGAGTGGAGCTTCACAAACCCCAAGAGTGAGATTTGGAGCTATAACAGATGCCCCCTAATATATGAGGTCAGAAGGGGTACATGATGGCCGAAATGTATTAAGCAAGTTCATGGAAAGGATTTTTGTTAAAGACTGAGAAGGATTGCACCAGAATTCAGCTTGCCAAGCCACAAAAGGAGATCAGAAAGAAACATTGTCTGAGGCGGGCATACCCATGCTCAGAGAAAATACAGCATGTTCGCATATCAAGTGCAAGCGGATCCACCAAGTATATAAGTATAAATGACTGGAAAATACATAATGGATCATCTAATCATGATCAAACAAGTACATGTTTGAATGTCGCATATAAGAATGTCAATGATGCTTAAAGATGAGGTGGATCACTGATATCAAAGACTGATCCCGAAAAGTACCAAATGAACATGATGGAATAAGATGGTACTACACTGCAAACTCAGGTGCCAGCATATAAAATGTCGCCATGAATGACTGCAACATATAAG
>APFE030683679.1:1810-26839 GCA_000404065.3 Pinus taeda | reverse complement strand
TGATGGTTTCAGTGGCTATAACCAGATCAGGATAGCCTTAGAGGACCAGGACAAAACCACTTTTACTTGTCCCTGGGGCACTTATGCCTATAATGTTTTACCATTTGGACTTTGTAATGCTCCAGCTATATTTCAGAGAGCTGTATTAGCTATTTTTGCTGATTTAGTTCATGACTGTGTTGAAGTTTACATGGATGATTTTTCAGTGTATGGTAATTCATTTGAGCATGTATTAGAGAATCTTGAAAAAGTTTTGAAGAGATGTATTGGAGCTAATCTGTCCCTGAGCAATGAAAAGTGTTTTATGATGTTGAATGAAGGGATAGTATTATGTCACTATATTTCTTCTCAAGGCATTAAAGTTGATCCATCAAAAATCCAGATCATTGTCAATTTGCCAATTCTGAAGACTCAAAAAGAGGTAAGAAGTTTTCTCGAGTATGCAAGCTATTACAGAAGGTTTATTGAACATTTTAACTAAATAGATTTACCTCTATTTAAGCTTCTAGCAAAAGATACACCTTTCAACTGGAATGAGAATTGTTAGCAAGCTTTTGAAACACTCAAAGAAAAATTATCAACCACACCAGTCTTAAAAGGACCTAACTGGACCCTACCATTTCACATCTTTACAGATGCATCTGATACTGCAATAGGTGCCTCATTAGGCCAAAAAGAAGAGTCTTTCAATTATGCCATCTATTTCATTAGTAAAAATCTAACACCTGTAGAATTAAACTACACAGTCACTGAAAAAGAAATGCTTGCCATCATACATGCAGTGAATAAATTCTGACATTATATAACTGGCTATGAGGTTTTTGTACATACTGACCATTCTGCCATTAAGTATTTAATGAATAAACTAATCACTAATGGCAGAGTTACCAGATGGCTGTTATTATTACAGGAATTTAATATTACAGTGTTAGATAGACCAGGCAAGGAGAATCAGGTGGCAGATTTTCTTTCTAGATTGCAAAATCTAGGTGAGGTTGTTCCGGTTGAAGATTCTTTTCCAGATGAAAATTTATTTGCAATTTCAATAGTGAATCCTTGGTATGCTGACTTAGCCAATTATTTGTCCACATGAAAAACACCTCCATATTTTACTTCAAAGGAAAAGAAGAGGTTGATAAAACAAAATGCTAGATATTCATGGGTTAATGGAGATTTATTTTACACCGGTGATGATATGATTATTAGACGATGTGTAAGAAATGATGAAATAATTGATATTTAAAATCTTGCCATGATGAACCGTGTGGTGGGCATTTTGCAGCCAAAAGAACAGAATTCAAGATTCTCAGTCTTGGATACTATGGCCATCTATTTTTAAGGATTCCAAGAGGTATGTGAAAAGTTGTGATAGCTGTCAAAGAATGGGCAGACCAACAACTACGGATGAAATGCCATTTCAACCTCAAGTACATTTAGAGCCATTTGAAAAATGGGCTATAGATTTTGTAGGACCCATCAATCCAACTTCCAAAGGCAAAAAGTACATCTTAGTATGTACTGATTACGTGACCAAATGGGTTGAAGCAAAAGCACTAGTCCGAGCAACTGAACAAATAGTGGTAAACTTCCTTTTTGAAGAAATTTTTGTAAGGTATGGAGTACCAAGGGAGATAGTGACAGATCAAGGTACTCAGTTTACTTCAAAGCTGGTCCAAGACATCACAGAAAAATATAAAATCAAGCACAAGAAAAGTACACCTTACCATCCACAGGCCAATGGCCAGGTGGAATCTACAAATAAAACATTGGAAGGAATTATCACTAAGACAGTAGCAATGAACAGAAAGAATTGGGAAGAGAAGCTCAAAGATGCACTCTGGGCTATACAGAAATCAGTGGAAAACACTACAGGATTTACACCATATCAGTTGGTGTATGGAAAAGAGGTAATGCTTCCTATTGAATTTCAAATACATACTTATAAGATGGCTGCAGATTTAGGAATTGATCTCAATGAAGCCCAACAAGAGAGAATTCAACAATTGAACCAGTTAGATGAAATGAGGCAACAAGTAGAGGAGACAACAATCCTAATGCAGAAAGAAAGGAAGCAATGGCATGATGCACACATTAAAGGAAACAGTTCAAAGAAGGAGACTGGGCTTTACTCTTTGACTCTAAATTCAGAGATCATAAAGCCAAATTTACCACACATTGGATGGGCCCATATGAAATAGTTCAAGTTTATGAAAATGGATCAATCGAGCTTACTACCAATATCAGAGGGACCTGTTAAAGACTGCATTCAAGATACATCAGGTTACTTCAACCAAGTTTTCAAAGGTTGCTTTCATTAGAATTATCATCAAGGCTACATCAACAACAAGGATAAAAGAAGCTTCACAAACATGGTTCTTCAAAGTTCTTCAGAGTTCTTCAGATTTTAAAGGGACCTGTTATATTCAATTTCATTTCAAAGGGACCTGTTCTGGATAATGAAGATTAGTCATACCTGTACAAATAGATCATTCATACTTGTAAAAATAGATCAGTCATACCTGTGCATGCCAAATCAACATTTTGTCAACCAACAAGTGTAATGTATAGTTGAAATTTTTATTTTTAACATTTAAAATTCTTAAATTATTTGTGTTAAAAATGATGATTATGATTGCTTGTTATCTATTTCAAAAACCCCTATACCCATCACCCTTGTAATATTCCTAACTAATCACCTCATTATCACTCTGCTATCATTTCCTATCACACCTTAGCCTATTGCCATATTCCTACTACGATTTTCAAACCTTTTCCTACACCACTCTTCAAACCTTATCATCAACTCATTATTTTTAAATCGGCCAAGTACCAACAAGTAGTGGACAAGTCCGTTCAATGGAAAGACAAGTGTTCTTTTGACCCAATTCGGCTCATGATATATATATCCGTTACCATTATACTATTTGTATATGGTGTTCTAATGATTATACCTCTGCAAAATTAGTATTGCTCCTCTGTCTTGATGATGTGAATGCGCCTTCCAACTCTGCAGTATCATCATAACAATTGGATGAAGGTCAGCTGTTAAGTTCATTTTATCAAACTCTGAGTTCATAAAGTGTGTTGCCATGTTAGTGTTCAGACTCTGAGTTTCTCAAAGAGGGCCGAGATAGTAAGTGCTAGAAAGGAAGAGAATAGGAGCTAGGCTTACCACGAGTTTTTACTTCCGCCCATAATTCAAGGACGTTAACCAGGTTGCTCGCTCAAGCAATTGAAGAAGGAAACCCTGAGAATCGAGGGCATTACCAGGTCAGCCCAATGGAACGCAGGAAAAGAGGTAATGGATTGCAAAACCCTGATTGAATTGTTGAGCATAAACAAAAGGGTTAGAATAGAGATTTTTAACAAAATGACCAATAGAGAAGAGCCTGAAAAATTTGATAGTTCACAATATCATGAAGACTGTGTCACGATTTTAAGGGAAAAACACTGGTTTTATTTTCTAGAGAAATTCAATGGAAACAATGAAGAGGTTACAAAACAATTTGCATTTTCCTTCAATGGAGAGAAAACTTTAATAGGAAATTTTTCTTTTAGAATTTCAGAGGATACCATAACACAAACATTGGGAATCAGTCCAGAAGGGGAAAAATATTTCAAAACCAAACAATTTAAGGAAAAATCATGGACTTAGTGTATGTCTAAGTCAAGGGTTTCCTCTGTCAACTGGAAAAAGGGTGTTCCTAGAAGCTGGCTAATGCATCCATGGGATGAAATGGTATACATTATTCAAAAATTTGTTACATGTGAAGGACGTTACAATATAGTATACCTATATCACATAAAACTTCTATTGCACTTAAAAGGTCAATGCACCATCAATCTACCTTATTTTCTCTTACAGAGTTTGACTAAAATGTCAAAGACCATTCAGAAACAAAAGGGTAATAAAGACAAGAGTTTGTATCATTTTGGGTTGATCAAAATTCTAATTGAAATTGAGTTGCAGAGGAGAGGAAAAACATGGAAAGAATTTTTGATTGCCAATCAAATTAAAATTATAGAAGATGAACAGAAACAACAAGAACACACTGAGTTTATGCTTGATATTGATGAGGAAATCCCTGAGCGTAAGTCAAGCAATGTTCCTCAACCCAGCAGTAGTGTAAGGACAAGAAGGACGAGGGAAGAAACTGCCACGAGAATTGAAAAAGATAAAATTTTCACTACTCATACGAGAAGATCAAGGAGAATACAAAGGAATCAAACACAAGATGATGCACCAATGGAAATTGAAAGCAGTGCTCATTCACAGCCAGAACATGAAGCAAAAATGGAAATCGAGAGTAAAAAGGAAGAAAGGAAAGAGCCAATACCTGCAAACAAGAAACAAAGAAGGTTGGAGAAACAAATTGAAGAGCTAAAAGAAGAATTGATGGAAGCAAACATGCTAGAGAAGCTCATAAAGAAGGAAAATGAAATGTTGAGAGCTCAAAGCAAGAAGATTCAACAGAAAAATGAGAAAATGAAGAAGCAAATCAAAGAACTTAAGACTGATCAAACTGAAACGTGCAAATGGGCGACAAAAGGGTACACTCAGAAAAAAAAATTCTCAAAGAAAAATATAAGAATATGAAACATGAGTTCCAAGTTCAGAAGAATGCCCAAGTTCAGAAGAATATAGATGTATTGCTACAAGCGACAGAGGCACAAGTAGGAACAGAATATAAAGGGAGCACATCAGGATTAGCATGAGGACATGCTAAATCATTGAGTTTGGGGGAGATGTTGGTAGTATTTTATTACCATTCTTTTCTTCTAAAAATCCATTATTTATCTATCATTTTCTTCCATAAACCCCTCATAGTCCATTGAAATTGATTAATGAAGTATTATAAATTGTTATTTTACATTAAATTTAATTTATGGATTTTTATGTTAAAAATTGGAAATTTTCAACAAAATTACGGGATGTCATGACTTCCTGTAATTGGTTTATGTTGTGACACGTGGCATGGCAGGAAAATCAAAACAGAGGATAGGGACGTGATTTAGGATGTACATACATGGTGGAGAATCTATTCAGCATCGAATCTGGAGCTCCTGGATAAATGGTCAATGCTGGTCAAACCCAACCTTTTTGGTCGTAAAAGCAGAAAAAAGCCGAAGTTATCTAAACTGATTTTGTTTTGTTTTAGAAATCAGTTAGGATTAGAAAAAAAACAAAAATAGCCCTTTTTGCAAAAGCAGAAACATCTACAGTGATAATGTATGTACATTCGATTGTAAATTTTAAGGAATGCTAGTGAAGAAAGGATATAGACATGAGCAAATGGAAGAATGCATGTTGGTTGTTTTTCTAGAACTTTGTTCTTGCATGTAATCGTTTCCAGAACTTAATCACAGGCATTGTTTCATCAATTCTAGTGTTTATGTGTTAACGTTTCCATCATCTGAAGTTTTCTAAGTGTGCCATCAACGCGTGGACGGGCCCTACATGAATATTGGTATACTTTCTTTTCATTTTCATAGCATTTAGACTTCAAATCTGAATAACGTTTGATGCCATTTCTTTGCTTGTGAGTTAATTAGAAGTTCTTGCGATTGTTTTCTTATGATTCATGGTGATAGCTTGAAAATTCAATTGTCAAATTATTGAATCAGACCTTGTAAAAGGATTAATTGAGCATTGAATTTCACAGTATTTCTATGGACTCTGTTTTCATGAATTTGAGTTTTAGTATGCTTAAAAGAGTTTTTTGGTTTGCATGAATTTGATTTCTAGTATGCTTAGTGTTTTATCTGGAAAGAGTCTTTGAGAATTATATCTTTGTAAGAGGATTAAGAACTCAGACTAGTAACACTCTGTTTTAGAGCAGCCAATTAAATTAGAGGATATAGGTGTTCAAATTGTGAAAGGAAACATATTCCAACCTCTTGTAAAAGAGTGCTATAGCCTGTCACAGTAGACACTTATTTAGATAGATGAGATCCTTTTAGGTCTATAGATTTTAGATACGTGCCTCTAAGTTTACCTACCTTGGTTGACATTAAATTTAGTCTAATCTAGACCCCTGGATTGGTCACTACAGCCACGTCATGACAAGTTCAGCTACCTTGTGCTTTACTAATGAGCTGCAAACACTAGATTTTAAAGGAGGGTGCACACATTTATTTTAAACCATACATTGTGATTGGCGGCAGAGAGGAGGGAGCCAGCCCTGCAGGGCCAACTCCTCCATACGACCACCTTTTAAAAGCCAAGGGCTAGCACCAACTGTTAAGCGCCATCAACGCATTAACCTCGTTTAACATTAATTAACCCGAGTTTAAGATGGCAGAAGTTTTGGAGGACCACAAAATTAGGCAGAAACTTCCACGGACTTAACTAGAGACTCTCCAGATTTAGCAGAGGTTTTCTAGGAAAAATTGAAAGAGGCATAATTTACTCAATGTTCGACCAAATTGAGATCAGAAAGAAGTGTTCTTGGATAATTTAGACCTTCTAAACACATTGGTGCAGGTATCAGGAGCCATAGAGCTTTGTGAATAACACTTTTTCCACATTGATATAATATAGAGGCCCAAGCCATGGAAGCTGGACCAAGGAGATGTAGCCTAGGAGGGTTGAACCCCTTCATCAAAACACTGTGTTAATGTGTCTCTCTGATGGTTTGATGCACTGTACATGTTTGTTGTTCATTATTCATTTTGAAGCTATTTTTCTCATGAATGTCTTTTTTAACTTAAGGAAATTTACATGTTTGTAAGCACCAACAACTAAGGAAACCTCAACACAAAAAGCAAGAAGAAAGAACATGTTTATAAATATGTAATTGTTATTAGCAAAACAAAACTAATCATACAAAAACATATCAAGATGAGAACATGGAGGACTATGTGCAACACTTCAAATATAGTCTACAAAGATTAGGCCATAGTGATCTGGATAAAGATATCTTAAAGATAATATTTCTTCGAGCACTAAGGGAGGAATCTTTGGAACTCCTGAATGTGGTAGGAAAGGGAGATATTTCAAAGGAAGAATTCAACACCATCTTGAGTTGTTCATCAAATGTTTGTGTGGAGCTGTGAGGCATAAGCAAGGAGTACGAACTCTCAAGACATCCAACAGCGGGGTTACAAAAGTAGAAATTGGAAATTTGATGGATAATTTAAGGACTGATATTCTAAGTACATTGTCCTCACAGCTGGATGTTCTTCAGGAAAAATAGAAATAGATGGAAGACATGAATGCAATGACTATTTTATTCCCTCAATGTAGGATGAAGCATCCAATGAAGGAATTTCCACTCAATACTATTGAAACATATACGATATGTGAGCATAGTCATTCTACTAGCACGTGTCCATCACTTCCCGGGCTAAAGGAAATTTTCCAAGGAGAAAATGAAGAGGTAGATCAATTGTACTTCATGGGATCAAAGAAGCCATGAAAACCACAACCACAAAACATGAATCAAGGTATGCCTCAAGACCCTTCTTAGTATTTAAATAATTTGAATTTTCGGCCTCAACCTGTAACTTTTTCACCTTCATGGCCGCAATACTGTTAATATCCAATGCCCTGGCAATCATGGTCCCCCAACCTGTTCCAACCCATTCATGGTCCCATAGTTGGCCTGGACCTCCTCTTCCTTCAGGATAGTTCTCCCAGTCTATGCCGCAATAAAAGCTACAACTTCCCTCTAATGCCTCCACCAATAATCCTCATCTTTATCCACAACTTCCTGTTCAATCCAACCTAAACCCAAACAATAGGGGGGCTCAACAAGTTGAGACACTTAACCTTCCTGCATACAATATTGCCACCGCGGAATGTAATGAGCTAAATCTTCGGTCTGGCTGCATGGTAAATACTCAAACTTCACCGATAATTGTTGAACATACTAACGATGAAGCCTCAGAACCAGAACTTAGGAATTATGCTAGAACAATTGGGGGTGATTCACAACAAGTTCCCATGGGACAACAACCCCCTTCTCAAACAATTGTTACTCGAGGATGTCAGACTAGTCCAAATTATCTTGAGAAACTTTCCTTGAGCAAACAAAATCCTCATCCAGAATTTGACCTTTTAGGGTATTGAAAAACTTATTTGTCAAAATACTATTACTTCAGGTTATGAAGGATGTATCTATTTATGCCAAAATGATCAAGGAATTTTGTTTTAAGAAACCTGTAAGAAAATCAAAATATCCACTCACTATCCATGCCATGTGGAAATTATTAGATATAATGTTGGGAAAGCCTACACCTGTTAAATATGGGGATCTAGGGAACCCGATTCTTATAGTACAACTTAATGGAGTTGATATCCCAAATGTGTTAGTAGACCTAGGAGCTACAATTAATGTTATAACTTCCACAACTATACTTACCTTAGGCTTGATTTACCTTAAACCAACTCCTACAGTGATCCAAAAATGGATCCTGAATAAACCTCTAAGTCTAAAAGACTTCATATAATAGGTAAAAGGTGTCAAATGGCACAAATCATTTGTAAATTAGAGGAAAATGAAAATTGCAGGCTGCTCTTGAAAACAGTCTCATTGCAGAGATCTCCTCATTCTAAATCCAACGCAACTTGAATGGGCGAAAACGAACTTTAGATGAGGAAATTATCATAAAAAGAAGTTCCCCTTTGTTCCTTGGAAAAGAGGCAAAAATATGAAGAAATAAGGCCTATCGGAGGCTTAAGTTAACAATAAATAGGAGCCGTCAGATCTGGCCAATCAACGATCCAGATCCGATTGGCAATCGCAATCAGAGGTGGCTATCGGAGGCAATCGAAGGCATAACATGCAATGGGATTGGCTGAACAATATGTCGATCACCGATATCGACGGATTGTAATCGATGATGCCACAAGGCAAAGACAGGACCCTGCGACATGCGATGTGCCGATCGCTGATATCGATGGATCGCAATTGGCGTTGGCATTGGTCATGCCATATATATATATATATATATTTTTTATATATATATATATATATAATATATATATATATATTATTATTATATATATATGGACTTGACGGGATGATAAACGATATTTGAGATATTTTGAAGTCCGGAAAACGCCAATTCCATTTGTATGTGTGTATTTCATTTATCAAACAAAATACAAAGGATAAAGTGTCGATGTGATAAAACGGACCCGAAAGGGATACTTAAGGCTATTAAATGTCATTTCAAATCCACCCAAGGCCATATTTGCTGGATTTTAGTATTTTAATGTATTTCTAACATACAAAGGGACAAGCCATATGCGACATGCGATAGCGACTCTCAGGCAAACCTAATAGAAATATAAGGGGAGATTAAGGACTTCTAAAGTCCGATAAATAGATATTTAGCTGATTTTTCCTGTGTTTCACAACATTCTCTGTGTAAACTGAGAACGGCTGTTTTTGAAGGATTTCAAGCGCCGGTGGGTCATTCGATTATAGAATAGGGGGCATCCATCCCTAAGGGTGTTTAATAATGATTTCTAATGCTCAGAGAAGGGATTTGAGCAGAATGTGGCTGGAAGATAGAGAGCTCGAGAGGGAAGATGAACCAATAGCGTTGATTTGGCTTAAAAAGCCACAGAACAATAAAGACAGGTTGTTGATGGTTGCTGAGTTGCAGTTGGCCATTTTTGGGGCTTTGTTGCTAAAATAGAGAGTAAGCCAAGCCAAAGCAGGAAGCTAAAGCAAAATAGGCAGTGCAGAAGCCAAAGAGGCAGCAGAAAAGAAAAAGAGCAGCCAAGGGAGTCACTTGGAAGCCAAGTGAAAAGCCAAAAGGGTTGTAACTTGATAGAGGGTAGAAAGAAGCGAGAGCGAAGAGCCAAAGAGCCAGAGCCAGAGCCAAAGAGCCAGAGTCAGAGCCAAGAGCCAGAACCAAGAGCCAGAACCAAGAGCCAGAACCAAGAGCCAAAGAGCCAGAGTCAGAGCCAAGAGCCAAAACCAAGAGCCAAGAGCTAGAGCCAAGAGCCAGAGCCAAGAGCCAGAGCTTCAAGAGCCAGGGGATAAAATGTTGTTTGAACTCACTGTTTTTGTGTAAAACAATAGGAGTTAAGCCAAGAGCTTGTAAAAATGACTTACACCATAATCCCAGAGAGCCTAGTTGAGTTGACTAGAGCTCATGGAGATGTAGCCCAAGAGTTGTGGGTGAAATCCTAATTAAACTATTGCCTTATGTGTTTGTTTTTACTACTGCATTATTCACTATTATATGCATTTATATATATATATATGTTTAAGCGCATTTACATAACAGCTAAAACAACAGATTTTTAAAGCATATAATCAGTTTAAAACAAGCATAAGCATACACTATACTGTCAAGCACATTCTCAATTCTGCTTTGGTTAATCAATAAGACTTGGGAATATTCAAGCTTTGGAAGTGGGAGAGGTTCTTGTAGGTTGGACAAGAAGCCTAAGAGCCCCATTTACAGATCAGGTGGTATCAGAGCTTACGTTTGGTTAACTCCACATTGAAAGAAGGCTATATCAGAATGCTTGATTGATAGAGCAAATATTTCTTGTCTAAAAAGTGTTTAAATAGTCAGAGGTTTATAGTATACTTGTGTTGTAGACTGACTATTTTATGAGTTTGCAGAGGTAAAGGGAAAGTTGTTGCTGGCTCAGTCGAGGAAGGACAAATAGGAAGAAGTGCTAAAGGCATTCTTCTATCCCAAGGACCTCAATGCAGTCCTTGAAGCACAAGAGGTTTTTTTCAAAAGGTTGCTTGAATAAGCTCTTTGTTATTCTTGTCTGAAGTTCTTTTGTTCATTGGTGTAATGACAACTTCTACAAGTGGGTCCTCAAATTCTCCTTTCTTCACAAAATTATTTGATGAATACATGAAGCAAGACTTGCTCATCATGATGGATATGGTGAGAGAAATTTATGAGGATGGAAGGAAGAGAAACATACTTAGAGAACAATTGAATTTCGTGGAGGAAGAGAAGCAGTTGCTTGCTGACAAATTGCAGGAAATGGAGAGGCAACTTCATATTGCAAATATGAACCTGAAGAGGATGCATGAGTTGGAAACACAACTCTTTGTTGCCCAAGAAGTCTTAGTCAAGTATCAGCTTGAAGAAGAGGTAAACCATTCCAGTTTGTCTTCAAATTCCTCTAAGAATGCTTGTATTTATTCTTTTGAAAAACATACTAAAGGCATAGGTTCCAAACTAATGTCCAATATGGGCTATGAAGGAAAAAGCTTTGGTAAGCATGCACAAGGTCTTGTTGAACCAATAATGGTTGAGGAAAGGCCTAAGTATTTGGGTCTTGACTATGGACAGTCTTATGGAGAGAATTCCAAAGCTGCCTTGAATGTCATTGAAACAGCTCCAAGAAGGAGTTGCATTACAGAGTGTGAAGATTGTATTGAGGAAGAATGCAATAGCTTGAAACATCGATTGCAGGATGCAGGTGTTCAAAAGCACACACTTGAAATAGAGAGTTGGGGAGACTCCAACAAACTTGAAGAGGTTGATGGTGTTCCAAATGGAGCCACTCCTTCATTTGATTCACCTCCTCATGAAGGCAATAAAGGTGAAAGAGAAAGGTGTAAATCTGGTTCCAAACATTTTCCTTTTGATTGTGCAAAGCATGATAAATTTCCACATATGTATGGGAAAAGAATTGCATATTCCTTTTGTGGGTTGGATAACCATAACATTTCTATAGGTTGGAAGAGAATGGCCACATACAAGAAGCAGAAGAAGGAAAAGAAGCAAGAAGCCAAAGGTCCATTGGACAAGGAAAATCATGTTGTCAAGAGGATGCACATGTAGTGCACTTACTGCCATAAGCAAGGACATCTTACTACAAAATCTTGGACTTTGAATCCAACAATACTTCCACAAAAGCTGAAGAAAGTGGAAAGAGAAGATGACATAAATGGAAGTGAAGATTCCATGAATGATGTGTCTCAGAATGATTCACATGATGATGTTGATGTGTAGACAAAGGTAGTACCTTTGAAAGGGATTGGTAAGGAATGGTTAGAGTTCTTATCCGATTGAGATTGCATGTCTATTGATGCATCTACATTATATTTCATTTCATCTTCGAAAGTATAGTGTGCTTAAGTGAAAGTTGAAGGATGAAATGCCTGCATGAGCATGAGATGCATGAACACAGGGATGTTGATGATTTCCTTGTTTTTGAACATGTATGTGTAATTAACTTGTACGATTGATTGCTTTGACATGCATGTAATGCCATGTTGACTTGGGAGAAGTTAACTTGGTCTCCAAATGGAGATAATGGTGAAGTGTTTCATCTTTTGAAAAAGAGTCCTAATGGTATTTTTCTACATGCTTGGCTTGAAGGGTCATTTGTTTAAAGGCATGTTTTGTGGGCTTGTTACCTAGTCCATCATTTGTATGAAGATGTAAGACATGGAGATGTTCACAAGATGTGAAATTTGTTTCTTTGTTGAAGCAAGAATTTAGTCCATCCAGTTTTTGTCTGTATTTCTATTGTTGTTAACAATTGTTGTCGACAAATTTTCAAATTGGTACAAGTGAAAGTTTTGTGGAGTAGATGAACTTCACATTTTTTTGAGCCACCTTGGATCAATGATCAGGGTAGGGAAATTCAAAATACCTTCTGTGACCATTTCAGCAGAAGTTCTGTAGGAAGGCAAAGAGGAAGATAGTTCTTCCCAAGAAGGTCAGCCCATCAAAGAAGGGAAGTGGTCATAAACTTTGGTTCAGAAACACTATGCAAAGGCAAGTGTAGGGAGGTTGAAAAGAAGAGGGTGAGTCATTCTCATTTATTGTTTAGATCAGTATATCAGTCTTTTGGAGACCAAAAGTTCTCTTAGTGGGAAGGCGTGATCCAAAAATGGATCCTGGATAAACCTCTAAGTCTAAAAGACTTCATATAAGAGGTAAAAGGTGCCAAATGGCACAAATCCTTTGTAAATAAGAGGAAAATGAAAATCATAGGCTGCTCTCAGAAATAGTCTCATTGCAGAGATCTCCTCATTTTGAATCCAACGCAACTTTAATGAGAAAAAATGGATTTCAGATGAAGAAGTTATCATAAAAAGAAGTTCCCATTTGTTCCTTGGGAAACAGGCAAAAATATAAAGAAATAATGCCTATCAGAGGCTTAAGTCAATAATAAACAAGAGCCGTCAGATCTAGCCGATCAACGTCCAGATTCGATCGGAAATTGTAATCGACGGTAGCTATCAGAGGCAATCAGAGGCATAACATGCGATGGGATCGATCGAGCGATATGCCACAAGGCAAGGACAAGACTCCGCGACACGTGATGTGCCGATCGCCGATATCGATGGATCACAATCGGCATTGGCATTGGTCATGCCATATGGCTTACCCCAAGTCCCCTCGATACACAACTTGCGATATATATATATATATATATATATATATATATATATATATATATATATATATATATATATATATAGATATATATATATATATATATACGGACCCAACGGGACGATAAACGATATTTTAGATATTTTGAAGTTCGGAAAATGCCAATTCCCTTTGTATTTGCGTATTTCATTTATCAAATGAAATACAAAGGATAAAGCGTCGATGCGATAAACTGAACCCAAAAGGGATCCTTAAGGCTATTAAATGTCATTTCAAACCCGCCCAAGGCCATATTTGCGGGATTTTAGTATTTAAATATATTTCTAAAATACAAAGGGACAGGCCATTTGTGAGATGCGCTAGTGACTACCAGGCAGACCCGATAGAAATATAAGGTGGGATTAAGGGCTTCTGAAGTCTGATAAATAGAGATTTGGCAGGTTTTACCCATGTTTCACAACGTTCTTTGCGTAAACAGAGAACGACCATTTTTGAAGGATTTCAAGTGCCAGTGGCTCATTCCGTTATAGAATAGGTGACATCCATCCCTGAGGGAATTTAGCAATGATTTCTAATTCTCAGAGAAGGGATTTGAGCGGACTGTGGCTGGAAGACAGAGAGCCCAAGAGGAAAGATGAACCAACAGCGCTGATGTGGCTTAAAAAGCCACAGAACGATAGAGAAAGGTTGTTGATGGCTGCTAAGTTGTAGTTGGTTGTTTTTGGGGCTTTGTTGCCAAAACAGAGAGTAAGCCAAGCCAAAGTAGGAAGCTAAGGAAAAAGATGCAGCGCAAAATCCAAAGAGGCAGTGTAGAATCCAAAGAGGTAGCGCAGAAGCAAAAGAGCAACCAAAGGAGTCATTTGGAAGCCAAGTGAAAAGCCAAGAGGGCTGTAACTTGATAAAGGGAAGAAAGAAACCAAAGCGAAGAGACAAAGAGCCAGAGTTAGAGCCAAAGAGCCAAAGTCAGAGCCAAGAGCTAGAACTAAGAGCTAAAGAGCCAGAGTCAGAGCCAAGAGCCAGAACCAAGAGCCAAGAGCCAGAGCCAAGAGCCAGAGCTTCAAGAGCTAGGGGATAAAATGGTGCCTGAACCCACTGTTTTTATGTAAAACAATAGGAGTTAAGCCCAGAGCTTGTAAAAAATACTTACACCATAATCCGAGAGAGCCTAGTTGAGTTGACTAGAGCTCACTGAGATGTAGCCTAAGAGTTGTGGGTGAACTCCTAAATAAACTGTTGTCTTATGTGTTTGTTTTTACTACTGCATTATTCACTGTTATATGCATTTATATATATGTTTAATCACATTTACATATTAGCTAAAACAACATATTTTTAAAGCATATAATTAGTTTAAAACAAGCATAAGCATACACTATACTGTCAAGCACATTCTCAATTCCGCATTGGTTAATCAATAAGACTTGGGAATATTCAAGCTCTAGAAGTGGGAGAGGTTCTTGTAAGTTGGACAAGAAGCCTAAGAGCCCCATTTACAGATCATATAGTCTTAGAACTTGCAAATCGATCCAATGTACCATTAGTAGAGAAGTTAGAAGATGTGACCATCTTTGTAGATTCGTGGCAGTCCCCTGTCGAACTCCTCGTGTTGCATACCCAACCTCCAGTCGGGGGACATCCTTTGATTTTAGGAAGACCTTGGCTTGCGACCACAAATGCTTATATTGGGTGTCTATTGGGAAATATGGTAATATCCAATAGGTAAATCACAAAGAATCTTATCCTTTATCCCCCTACAAAACTGAGTTCATCGGTTAAACGAGGATTTACCTTCATGCAAACATCTCCACATGAGGATGGGCCTAAACTTGAAAATGAAGATATTAGATCAATTCTTGCCATCAATGAAGCCCTATGTTTTAAATATGAAACAAAATATGATGTTATTAGCACATTTATCAGTTGTCCCAAATTTGTTTCTAATTCAACCCGCTAGTTATTAGAATTCGTTATGAGTTGCACCATTCAAGAAACCATTGAACGAGAAACTAAAGTTGAAAACATTCTTGTTATTGCATCCCATAACAACATTCCTATAGAAATCTATCCAGGGAAAACACTGAATGTTAATCATGTTGGAAATAATACAGAGAGGGGGGGGTGAATCAGTATTATCAAATATAACTTTTTGATTTCCATATTAAGATTCATATATGCTACTTCAGTTAAGGAAAACCGTGTGTATACAACACTGTGTGTAGTGCAACAAGCGTATATCTAGTAGACTTATGATTCAGTTAGTTGATCCTTAATGAGTGCATCAGAACATTATTAGCCATATGAATAGTAAACAGGAGCAGTAAAACAGAGCAGATCATCGTACACAAGAAGCACACATGAACACCATGATATAAGGTGGAAACCCAATGTGGGTGAAAACCACCTGCTGCAATTCATCTCTATCTTCTTTTAATTAGAAACTTCTTTTTACAATGATTCTATACTGGTGCAGTCTTATACCAGTACGGAGGCTGCTACCTGCAGAAGGCTACAACCTTCTCTCGTTCTCCAGCTTCTTCTGGAAGGGAGCTACAACCCCCTTAGCTCTTGTACTAGCTGATGTACTAGTACGTAGGTGCTGACCTACAGAAGGTTGTAACCTTCTCTTTCTTTCAGGGACCACGTTTCATAAATTTTTAGACTGGATCCATAAATACAAAATAATCACCACTACATCAATCTCTGAATCACCCAATAATGAATCACTGAAACCCTGTCATCAAAACATAGTTACCAGAACACATACCAGAGCCCAGAACTTTGCAAAAACCACTAGAACCAATAGCAACCTAAAACTTCAAATCTCATAATGTATACACTACTTGACTATGTCAAACCGGTGTGTATACACTCTTTCACTAGAGAGAACCCGCGTACAGATCTCAAGATAATTACTTATACCTTCGCTGCAATTTCCAATTTCATATATACCCAGAAAATAAGATATAAAGGATAAAACATGCGTCAGTACTCAGATCTACTCATGATCATACCATATAATGATAATAGATTTTAGTCTTCAAGATCCCAGACAATCAACCTTTATCAACCCCATAGGAGCCTTCTTGATTCATATTGAGCCAAGCATTTCAAACCCATAACCAGTATACTAGATCTCACTCTTCATCAGATAGTCACCACACACTTACACCCTTGGCCTAATGATATTCTCCTTATATAGGTTTAGACTTCTCTCAATACCATGGTCCAAAACCATGTAGAACCAATACCTTGGACCCAATACCTGGGGTCAACATTTCGAACCAAATACCATGGACCAATACCAAAATACCATGGACCAAATACCATGGACCAAAACTTAGTTTTCTAACATGTACGTGCATTTCCTTCTGTGAACCTGCGTGTGTACGTATACGTGCCTTTTGTTCTTCTCCCCCGCGTGTATACGCACTTTCATCAAGGTTTACCTGCGTATATCTCTCTCTTGACCTGCTGTACTAAGATCTGTCCTCTGATTGAGTTGCCACCAAGGACAACCCCTGTATCATACCTCTGAGCGAGTTTCCATCAAGGACAACACCTGTATCATAATGCCAACAAATCCTAACCTTTCACCTTCCCAGTTTGAACAGTTATTGAAAGTCCTTTGGGATCAGAAGGAAGCTTTCACTTGGGAATATAGGGATATGAAAGGAATCCCTACTAATCTATGTACCCATCACATATACATAAAATAAGAATGTCAACTTGTTAGACAACCATAGAGAAGTATGAATCCTACCTTGAAGAATATTTTCAAAGAAGAACTACAGAAGCTACTATATGTTGGGTTTATTTATCCAATCTCAGATAGTCAATGGGTATCCCTACTGGTCATTGTTCCTAAGAAAAATGGAAAGTGGCAGATCTATGTTGATTACAAAGAATTGAATAAAGCAACTCAAAAAGACCAGTTTCCCTTACCCTTTATTAACTAGGTCCTTGATACATTAGCTGGGAAGAAGTACTTCTCCTTTCTGGACGAATTTAGTGGATATAACTAGATCTAGATAGCTCCTGAGGATCAGGATAAAACTACTTTTACTTGCCCTTGGGGAACCTTCACATACCGAGTCCTTCCATTTGGCCTCTGTAATGCACTTCCTACCTTTCAACGGGCAATACTGGGAACTTTTCTGATCTGGTTAATGACAACATTGAAATCTACATGGATGACTTCACCCTATGGGGATTATTTTGAAGAAGGTCTAGAAAATTTAGAGAAAGTACTTAAATGATGAAAACACACACATGTTTCTCTTAGTACAATAAAATGGCACATGATGATGGAAGAAGGAATAGTTTTGGGACACTTTCTTTCAACTGCAGGGATATGAGTTCATCATGCGAAGGTAGAGGTAATATTAAATTTTCCTACACCAATGACAATAAATAGATTTATTGGTTATGTTGGCTATTATACATGGTTTATAGAAAAAAATTCTAAGATAGCATTTCCTCTTTTCCAATTATTACCTAAAGATGTAGAATTTGTGTGAACAGATGCATGTGAAGAAACTTTCTTAGAAATCAAAGAACTATTCTGTAAAGATTCGATATTATGTGGTCCTAATTGGAAGCTCCCATTTCATATCTCCACATATTCTTCTCATACAGCAGTAGGGGAAGTCTTGGGAAAACAGGAGGACAAGAAACCATATGTGATTTACTATGTCAGCAAGAACCTAACTCCTGTTGAACTGAACTATATGGGGTGTCCCACTTTCGTGCACACTCATCATTCGGCCATAAAATATATGATGGATAAACCAATAAATACCAATAAAATTACAAGATGGTTATTGTTGATACAAGAATTTGATATTACCATCGTATATAAACTAGGAAAAGATAATGTAGTAGCAAATTTCTCGTCTAGGTTGAATACTAATGATGAAGATACACCTATTGAGGATAGTTTTCTGGATGAACATCTTTTTTCAATTTCTACTTAGACTTTGTGGTATGCAGATATTGCTAACTATCTTGCTATAGGAAAAGTACTTCATCATTTGCCATACAGAGAGCAGCAAAAACTCATCCATGAAAGTGCCTGTTACTCATGGATAGAGGGATACATCTTCTATATAGGACCAGATCATCAAATTCGAGGTTGTGTAGGTGGCTGTGACATATATGACGTTCTGAAAGCTGCCCATGATTTCCCTTGTAGGGGGAATTTTGCGGTAAAGCACACAGGTCATAAGGTGTTGCAGATGGGGTACTATGGGCCCTCTATTTTTCATGATGCAAGGAGATATGTTCGAGGGTGTGATAGTTTCCAACGGATGGGTCAACCTAGTTGGTCTAATGAGATGTTGTTATAGCCTCAATTAGTTCTTGAGCCCTTTGAGAAATGGGATATCAATTTTGTTGGGTTGTTCAATCCTCCTTCACATCATAAAGTTGTCATTCTGGTTTGCACAGACTACGTGATAAAGTGGGTGGAAGCCAAAGTTGTCACAAAAGCCACAAAATAGGTTGTCTCAGACTTTTTATTTGAATAAATTTTCGCTCAGTACGAAGCTCCTAGAGAGATACTTTCAGATGGAGGGGCACAATTCACATCACATCTAATAGTACCGCTCATGAAGAAGTATGGAATCAAACATAGAGTGACATCTCCATATCTTCCTTAGGCGAATGGTCAAGTCAAGAGCACAAATAAGGTATTGGATAATATCCTCACAAATACTATAGCGAACCACTACCGAAATTACGCTGAAAAACTTCCTGAAGAACTTTGGACATATAGAATGGCATGACAAAATACAATAGGATTTTCACCATACAAGCTTGTATATGGAAAATTCCCCTTTGTTTCTGGTGGAATTTCAAATTAAGATGCTTAGGACAACTCTTGAAGTAGGTTTGGATCTTTCAGAATCCCATAAACATTGACTGGAACACATAATGAGTATATGAAATTTGTTTGATAAAAGTGTACAGAATACTGTTGTAATCCAGTAGCAACGGACCAAGTGGCACGACCAATTCATCAAGAAAAAGGTCTTTAAAAAGGGTGATTGGGCATTACTCTATAACTCTGGATTCAAGGACTTTAAAGGGAATCTTTGCTCTAGATGGATGGGATCATATGAATTTTACATAGTGTTTGATAATGAGACTGTTAAACATGTAACAATCGATGAGGCACCCACTCTTTTTCTCGTAAACAGACATCGCCTTAGATTGTATCATCGTCCAACCTCTAAGGATTCCTTTATTAAGCATTTCTTTGATAACTCTGGTTTTGAAATTGTTTGTGTAGAGAACTCTTCCTTTGCACCTCTTATCTAAAAAAGAAAGGACAATAATAACACACACACACACACACACACACACACACACACACACACATAATAAAATTTTGTTACTACTCTACCAATACTTATTTTCTTGCAGGTGTTGTTACTTCATTAGTGCTAACACTTCATCAATATTGTTACTTCAATGGTGTTGTTACTCCACTAGTGTTGTTACTTCACCGGTTATTACTTTGCCGATGTTGTTACTTTGCCAGTGTTGTTACTCTGCAGTCCTATTACTTTGCCGTTGTTGTTACTCTATTGATGTTACTCCATCATTGTTGTTACTCCTTCAGTGTTGTTACTCTTTCAATGTTGTTACTCCACCCATGATGATACTCCATCAAGATAAGTCGTCAAGTATGTCCCCGACCGACTTCGTGGAGTTGATTGGAATTTCACTTATGACATGACCAAATAGGACCGAGGACGACCGTCCCTTAGTTGGGAGAGGTATCAGACTTAGTGTTAAATATATTATATCTAATAGAAATAGTGTTAGACCATCATTGTTATTAAACCTCGCACCAACTCGTACATCCCACGATCATTACCACTGTGATATGTATCAATTCGTGATCCCTGCCATACCCTACACATTTATCCACTTACATTGGAACTTGAATCATGTACAACAACATTCATTTGCAGTCTTTTTTGATGTGTTGGATTAATTACCATAATAATCACATATTTACCATTTATTTTTCCATAACCGTTGTCCTTATTTCCCTATCATTGTATTCCTTGTTACCACAAATTTACTGGCTAACAACCCCCCCCCAAATGGCTTTGCTACTACTCCGAGTGCTGCTACAGAGAAACTGGTGGAATGGGTGGTTAAGCTATTAGGCAAGATCCAGAAGATACAATGTAGGTTTTGTGTCGAATGGAAGTATGGTAGTTTTTCAGGATGCTAGATGGCACACCTACTTTGAGAGGTTGCAGGGGTTTGATGGAGGCATTATAGTCGAGTTTGTGTTGAATTTGGAAGGGAATTATTCCAGAGTCTATGGGTTGGAAATTCCTATAACAAAAGAGATTATCTCGATTGTTAGAGGATTCCTGCGAGGAGGACAGAAATGGTTTTCCCAAAGAATTCCCTTACCAAAATTTCTTAAATTGTTCTTGCAGGCAGGAGAAACCATGGTTCAAAGAGGGGAGTATATGATCGAAGATCTTTTCTACATCCATGGGTCGAGGTTGCATACTTCATCATGTGATACATCACTTGTGAAGGCCATATTTCCACTCTATTTAAATATCATTTTAAGATTCTTGCATGTCTTTGGTTCCATCAAATGCATTCCTTAGATATGCCATTTCTTTCTGGAACAATCTTCTGTTAATGGCATGATCTACGCTCCAATCGTGCCAACCATTGGCAGTCACCATGGGCTTGTCAGGATGCTGGTGGTGCATGCTTGTCACAGACCCCCTTGGCTTGGCCACAATTCATTGAATTAGTGGAAGAAGAGCTTGCGGCTATGATGCGAGTAAGGTTCAAGGGAGAATTGTTGGCAGAGGAAGAAGTTGCGATCAATGATGTTATACAAGAACCAGTGTCAATCGTTGGACAATTGTGGGAATTAGGGGAATAAGCGACAGAATGCGCAAAGGAATAATTTCTGGCTAATGAAGGAGCCATCGTCGACGTTATTACACAATAACTAGCATCAACCGTTTAACAATTGGGCGAGTTAGGGGAACAAGCAACGAAAGAAGCAAAGGAAAGAAGGGAGGAAGGAAGGACAAAACAACCAACTGATACAAGGGATGATGACGAAGTTGGAGAAACTGGGGCAGAAGGCATTGGAAGAATGGAAATTGGGCAGGTTACTACTCTTTCTCTGCTCCCTGCTTCCCTGCCAAAAGGGGCAAGGAAATTTTCTCTCCTACCCACATAGTAAGAGAAAGAATCTCTCCTCCAGTATTAAAGTTTGTAGGAGAAATTACAAGAGAAAGCATCATTGTTGAAACTGTAACATAAGAATCAGTGTCAACCGCATAGCTAATGGGGGAAGAAGCTATCCTTGACACTGATACATAAGAACAAGTGTCAACCGATGAGCCAATGGAAGAAGAAGCTACCCTCGACACTATTACACAAGAACCAATGTCGACTCATGAACAATTTGAAGAAATTATTGTCAACATTGTTACACAAGAACTAGTGTCGACTGGGGCGAAAATTTAAGAAATCATTGTCGACACTGTTAAACAAGAACCAGTGCAGACTAGTGAGCACATTGAAGAAATCATCGTCAACACTCTTACATAAGAACTAATGTCGACCGATGAGAAAATTGAAGAAATTGTTATTGACATTGTTTCACTATCACCTCCCGAGTAGTTGGAAAGAGACGTGGCTGTTAGAACTAACCCACAAGGGCCAGAACCAATTATTGAGAAAGTGCAAAGAGAAAAATAGAGTAATAGAGTGGCCATAGAAAGAAAACATTGATGATATTACTCCTCAGGAACCTGTAGTGGCTTTAGAGCCATTCTTAGAAAATGTGGAGGTATCGAGACCTACAAAAGAAGGCACTGGAGCCATCCCTTGCATTGTTGAACAAATGGAAGGGATAAGGGTAAAAGAGTAAACGATTTATGAGTTCGTTGACGTCAATCTTCCAAACCAAACACCGACTGCAATACTGATGGAGGAGGTTGTTATTAAATAGGAATTCATTGAACAATGTGAAAAAAGGAGAATCCCCATCCAGGACAGGTATCAGCTATTGTTAAGACAAAACATGCAATTAAAAATGGAAATTATTAAGTTGAGGAGGCAAGTATTACGCTTGCAGAGACGGGTGAGAAAGGAAAAGAGGAATATCTATCAATATGCCACGACTCCTGGAGCTGAAAAAACTTCAACAATAGTATAGATGGAAGATAGGCCAATGACCTTGCTAGCCACACAGACTGAGCCATTCCTGCATTTGTTTGAGTCTCAAGAGTTTCTACTAATCACAAAGATTCAGAAATGGAAAACCATTACATCTCATCTTCAATGAGGATCTATCTCTTTGGAATGTCACTGAGAAGAGGTGAAATGGATTCATGAAGAAGCAGCATGAGTGGTGGATGATCATGTCACCCAGATAGAGAAATCTAAGAAGAAATAAGAAAAACAATAGAAAAAGGTTGAAGAATTACAAGGGCAAGTGAAGTTACTGAAGGTTGACAAGGATGAAATGTTCTCCCTAACACAAAAGGTAATGGCGTGCCGACCTCCTGCTAATATATATGCTTTGTTTCTTCACAAGCAATATCTGTTTCTATGTCTGGAAAGTACCCATGAGGAAATTAGCCACGACATAGAAGATTCTATGCAGTTCTTGCGGATCTTGAGGGCTCACAATCTACTGAACTAGCACTTGATGTGTGAACTCTATATGCACAATTATATCTTGGAGAATGATCAGTCATTCAATCCAGTGCAATATGTGGGAGACATTCAGCTGAGAGTATTTACTTCCTTCATGATTAATCAAGTTAAATGGAAGAAATCATTTGACATATTTGAAGAGAATCAAGAAAATTGGACACTTGTGATCAAAATGGAACATTTCCAATCATTGTACATTTATAATAGACGTCACACCTTTCTGTAGTTGGAAGGATGAAAAGATCAGATGTTGACATCACAAAAATGGTGTGTTGACATGTGTAAAACGCTGATTTTTATTTGTTAGGAGGAAGCCTGGGACTCCTGTCAGAAATGATGGATGTTGTCGTTGTTAGCCCCCTAATTTGCTCTCTTTTTGCCATTTTCCCCTTCCTAAATCATAACCATTACCGTTGTTTTACCTCTTTTATATACCCTCATCTTGCACCAGTGCAAGCATGGTGACATATTTCGCATAAACTTCATTTTTCATACTTTTAATTTAACTTAGAAATTAATTAATCATTTATTACATGATTTCTTACTTTTAATCACTCTTTGTAACTCATCGATATCTCCAATGTTTATTTGGTAGTAAGAGTACTTACCGTGATCACTGATCCTAGTGCAGGATCGGATCTTGCACCGTTGCCAACACAACAAATCCTTGCACCAAATCCAAACCTCCTTGATCACCACCTCATTTTGAGCAGCTTCAACCACAACAACAAGATCGATCCAAGGCAGCTGAGATCGATTTTGTGAAGAACGAAAGCTAGAGATTGGCAATGGCCAGTTTTGCTAACTCTCTAATTTTAAAGGCCAAAAAGCTAAATTCTGCGTTTGGTTATGTAATTGGTTGAATGATCTATTTTTTCCTTTGGCCAAAGATCTATATAATGTAGAATGTAAATAGGACCAGGATAGTTTTTGATAGTAGAAGAGAATAGAGACACATCCAAAGAGGTGGTAACAGGTTACTGTATTTTGTGATCGCTCGAATCTAGGTTGGACGATTTATTAATGTATGTACTTGCCTCAGTGAATTAATAAAAGGGAGCTCCGCCTCATGTTTCACAAATTGTGTTTTCGTATTTGAGCTGACGAATTGATTAAGGTACTGAGTAGAATTTTTATTTAAAGGGGAAATGCGTTGGTTAGCTAGGGCATAGCTAACCCAACACGTTTACCCCATTTCCCGTTTTCCTGTAGTTTGTATTTACATTGTCAAGTGTGATTTAATTTTAAGCACACGCATTCCTGTCTGAGTGAAAGCGGTTCTGTTGTGTGAAGTAGATAAATTTCCTTTCTTGCACTTGATTACAAATTGGTTTTCCTCCGCTTGGTCCAAGTAGGAGTAATAACCCTACACCATTGCACATTGGTGTGATATCTCCTTTTCTGCAATTCTGTTTGATTGGTTTTCCCCTCCTGGTCCAAGTAGGAGAAATGAACCTGCACCAGTGATTGTTGGTGTGATGCAGCAAGCCTTCTTAGTCTACTTCCCGCAATATTATTTCTTTCATTAAATGCTTATGACAGGATAAATGTATATCGATTGTTTCTTTATTCATGCACTCTATTAAGATAAAAAACATTCACTTTTTATGTGTGCAATTTGATTTAACAATATAATAACACTTGCAATAATTAAGCATTCATTTTAAGAATTAAATGCTAAGTGCATAAAGCTCTGATCTTGTGCAAGAACTAGTTTCTTGGCATGGGATCTTAGTGCTTTGAACCTGGAAAAGTTCAAGCCCTTGCAGGAAGCAAAAAGCCTTTAGTAAAGACACTATTGTTAGAAAATTAAATATTACGGAGCAATGGAACACATAAAATATTGTAGAAATATAAACACAAAAAACACACAAAACAAGAGAGACACATATATACGTGGTTCACCCAGTTTGGGCTACGTCCACCTCGAATAGCCAGTCCTTCCTTTCTATTATCCAGCAAAATGAA